>JAOVYX010003808.1:0-38840 GCA_035668315.1 Drosera spatulata
AATGTACTTCAAGCTCTTGTGGTCGGTGAAGATCTGGCAGGAAATTCCATACAAATAGTGTCTCAAGATTTTCAGGGCAAATACCACTGCTGCCAATTCCAAGTCGTGAGTAGGGTAGTTACGCTCATACGAATTCAATTGTCTTGAAGCATATGCAATCACCTTGCCATGTTACATAAGTACGCACCCAAGACCTTGAACAGATGCATCATTGTAAATACAGAATCCTTCCTCGCTTGAAGGAAGGGTGAGTTCTAATACTGATGTGAAACGCTTCTTAAGTTCCACGAATGCGCCCTCACACTCATCAGTCCATAGAAACTTAAGAGACTTCCGTGTCAAGTTGGTCAAAGGCATGGCGATATTGGAGAAATCTTCAACAAATCTGCGATAATATCCGGCGAAGCCAAGAAAACTTCTTACTTCTATGGCATTTGTCGGCTTGGTCCAATTAATCACTGACTCGATCTTCCTCAGGTCTACCCTTATTCCTTCTCCAGAAATCACATGCCCAAGAAACGCGACTTCTTGCAACCAAAACTCGCACTTCTTGAGTTTGGCATATAACTGGTGAAATCGCAGAGTCTTGAGAATAGTTTGGAGGTGTTCCTCATGATCTTGTCATGTCTTGGAGTATACAAAGATGTCATCGATGAATACCACAACAAACTGGTCAATGTATGGCTTAAAGACTCGGTTCATCATGTCCATAAAGACTGCTGGGGCATTGGAAGCCTAAACGGCATCACTAGGAATTCGTAATGTCCATAGCGGGTACGAAATGCGGTTTTTGACACATCATCCGGTCGGACACGTAGTTGGTGATACCCTGAACGGAGATATATCTTCGAGTACACTGTTGCCCCTTGTAGTTGATCGAAGAGATCGTCAATCCGTGGTTTCTTGATGGTAAGCTTGTTCAGCTCGCGATAGTCGATGCAGAGTCTCATACTCCCCTCCTTTTTCTTAACAAATAAGATCGGACCGCCCCATGGAGACACACTAGGGTCGATGTATCGCTTCTGAAGAAGCTCTTTCAGTTGGGTCTTTAACTCCTTTAATTCCGTAGGCGCCATTCTATATGGAGCCTTAGATACTGGCACTGCACCTGGCACATGATCGATGGCGAAATCAATCTCCCTGATTTGCGGCATCCCGGGAATCTCATCCGGAAATACATCAGTGAAGTCTCGCGCTATTAGGATATCAGAGAGATTTATCTCCTTATTAGTCAAATCTTCCAAGCTACAGAGATAACCGTGACATCCCTTTCTTAATAGTTTTTGTGCTACAAGGGCCGACACCAGCTGTAATTCTGCTTTTAAACCCTCTCCGCAATATCTAATCTATCCTCCCTTAGGACTCCTACACGCTATTATCTTCTTTCTACAATCGATGACCGCTTTATGCCCTTCCAACCAATTCATTCCCAAAATGACATCAAAGTCATGTTGGTCAAAGACAATGAGATCGGTTGGACATTCCTCTCCCCCTATAACGATAGGGGCATGGGCGATTACGAGATCGCACACGACAACCTTCCCCGTTGGTAACCTAATATGAATACCCCGTTGTATTTTTATTGATACTAGGTTATTCTTGTTCAGGAATGACTTAGAAATAAAAGATTGCATTGCACCCGAATAAAACAAAGTATAGATATTGTTTGAAAAGAGTTTGAGATTAGCGGTCACGGTAGCTCCACTTTGTTGAGCCTCCTGAGGATTCATCATGTAAACTCGGTTATTGGGTGGCTGTTGCTGGGTTGTTTCTATCCTATTCATCTGTACCTGAGGGCGTGCAACAGCAACCGACCTCTCGGTGTAGTTTCCCTGGTTGTCATTTCTCTGATTCCCAGTCCTCTGATTATCATTTCTCTGAATGGGGTTCCTCTGATTATCATTCCTCTTTGTGCAGTCCCTACTGATGTGACCGCGCTCCCCATAATTATGGCATGGACCGGTCCGACAGTCCTTCGCCATATGTCCAATCCTTCCGCACTGATAGCATTTGATATTGGTAGTAGATCTACCCTGAGTGCCAGCTCTGGACTGTTGAAGTCCGCCTAAACCTGCCCGTGAGCCTTGGGACTGTCTGCGCTGATTGCTATACCTTCCACCCCCAACTCGATTTCTGGGCAGCAAGTTGTGGTAAGGAACCATTTATTGGTTTGAGCTACTAGCGCCCCCATGCGATGGGCCGCCGCTTGATCGTCCATCATCCCTCTTCCTCTTCGAACGTCCAAAATGCTCATCCTTGGCAATGAGGTACCGTTCACTGCTGGCAGTGCAGTCATACAGGTCTTGATAGCAGGCGTGTTTCTGGCCTGTTACCTTGTCCCTAATCCTGCAGTTGAGTCCTTGAATGAATTGCTTCTGTTTTTCCCTGTCCAAACGCAACAAGCTAGTGAACTCTGCAGCATATTCATTCACGGTCATGTCCCGCTGCAGAAGCTTCTTAAACTCCTATTCTTTCTGATCTCTCAAGGAATCTTGATAAAACCGACTCCTGACGAGCTCAGTGAACTATAACCAATTAAACCCTGGTGCCTTGGCACGTTCTTCCACCGTACGCCACCAGACATCGGCCTCTCCCTTCATATAGTAAACAACGCAGTGTATCTTCCACTGATTAGGACACTGCGTCAAATCAAATAACTTCTCAATTTCACGGATCCAGTCCTCCAATAATGCAGGATCGCCCGTGCCGAAGAATCTGGGAGGGTTATAGGCCAGGATATGACGAGAATAGTGATCATCGTCATGTGCTTGGGTGGGAATATCCCTCCTTCTTTCTTTGATCAATTCCCCCACTAATTGCTTAAGAGCGCTAAGGGCTGGTGAATCTTGCATAGTGTTGCTATTGATTGTCCCTTGTAGGGATATGTTTAGGTCAGGAGATGACATGCTCTCAGCCTCCTGCGACTCATTCGTGGCCTCATCTTTGGACATGCATACTGCTTCTTGCGACATGTCTGTATAACAATCATTGACATTCATCACCGTTAATAGGATAGAGCATTTACATGTCGAAACAAGAAGTTTGCATTTAGAAACATCACTCCATTTATTCTCCACCAAAAGAAGTCTTTTTCAGACTACACCAAAAGAGAGTGAAGGACTTTATTCAACCGCAAACATTAGACAGTCCTTTCACCTTATATGTATATACAGATATAGATATTTTTCAATCTACTAAGAATAGCCCTGGAGCTGATCCTAGTCGGAGTCAGTGTCAGACCCGGGAATGTAATCCGAGTCGGGGTCGTGGGCAGAGTCAGGGTCGGAGTCCGTATCTCAATCCGTGCCCAAGCCTTGAGCTGGGATTGGGGCTGAATCTGTATCTGAGTCTGAGTCCAACTCTATAGGTGTGAAGAGTTCAGCTATAACATCGGGAGTCACCTCACGGCTAATCGGAGGTTCAGCATCATGTCAACCCTCATTATCGTCCCAACCCCAATCAAACTGGTCATTGTCCTCCCCTTCTCCAAGGACCTCAATAGTAGGGACCTCCTCCTCGAGAACTTCCTCCGCAGAGTCGTCCTCGGGAACCTCCTCCCCAGGGTCGTTCTCGGGAACCTCCTCCTCGGGTTCCTCCTCTGGATCCTCTTCTGGGTCCTCCTCGGGATCCTCCTCGGGATCCTTCTCTTCGGGGTCGACAACTGCCCCCGGTTCAGCCTGTGCCTCTGGCTCTGGATCGGCCTGCGCCTCTGGCTCTACCACTGCTACTGCATCCCCTACTGTCCCATCTCAGCCTCAGCTATCGGTATAGGCTGCATCGCTAGCACTATCATTGGTGCTGGTACGTGGTCTGCCACTATAGTGGGTACTGTCAAGGGTGCTGCCGAGAGAGCTATTGAGGGAGCTGTCAAGGGCCCAACAATTAATGGGTCTGTCCCAATCACTGGCGAGGCGATCGGCACCTCCATAAGGTCGTCCCCTGGTATCGTTCTGGGATCTAGCAGTCTCTTTCTCTTCAGAGCATAACCCGTGATAGGTCGAATCAAGTATAGCTCCTCAGAATCCCTCGATCTCATGCCAAGCGCATAGACTTGACCTTGCTCTCTCTCTCCCCCGGTATTTGTGTTAGTAGGTGGAGGAAAGTTATCCCTATCCCTCCGTAGAATAGCTGCCAACATATGAAATGTCATGTGCCACTGACCCTCCCAATAGTAAAGACTATTGGGCTCGCCGTCCACCAGTAAATGGGTGTAAGCAGCACGATATCGGGAATACCACTCGGTATCCGGAAGCGCCTATAGTACGACGCATGCCTGAAGTACGGGATGGCGGAACAAAGGATTATCCCCAATGGCCGTCGGGATGAGGTGCTGCTCCACAAAATGCAGATACCACCCAAAACCCTAAAATCCTGCTCTTATACCACCCTGTAACGTCCCCGACATTCCGTGCCGAAAGACATATGAGCGTTATGTCGTCACAGACCCGGTCCGTGACAAGACTAAACAAGTCGAATGGCTTTTAGGGGAATAGAAGTCTAGAAAATCATAAACAGTAGCCATAGTCATAGCTTACAACTTTGAATACCTGTTTAGTTACAATATTAAAGCGGAAGCTATGCAGATCGTTTATTACATTTAAACAATATAGTCATCTGATCTGCCATAATATCCGAGGTACGTGAGATCATCTATATGCATGCAAGCTCACACTAAGAACCTTCAGGTGCTGTTGGGGGCATACCTGCAATTGAAAAACATAACTGTGAGCTAATGAAGCTCAGCAACCTAAGGTGTATGAATCCCAATTACAGGGAACTTCTGCTAACGGCTATGGCGACCGCCGAAAGTCTGTAAAATATTTTTTTATACATATAGGAAAATATGGGCGTCACATCACACAACATCGTTTCTCATTGCTTTATATGGCTTTGTATCGCTTTTAAGAGTCATTCCTTTCTTTGGCATTTAATTAAGGTTCATGACTCGACTCAGAAGCGACAACTCCAAGGATATGAACGACTCGGAGTACAGAGATAAGATAAAGTGTCAATCGTCAGCCGGGCTACCCAATAGATTCTGTTTTCACACCTCCTTACTCTATGCGCCGCCTTACGCTCTTGTGCGTATTCAATGTGGTATCATTTGCCAGCATTGAGATAATTTGGGCTCCCTACAGAGAGCAACCCATGGCCCCGTCACAACAACGTAGAAGCCGCTGCATGCATGCAAAGAGGATGGGGGATGCCCATCGCTCCCTACCTAGTTCTCACTCGTGACGATGACTCACAGGATAATACTGGAGTGCAATGACTGAAACTCAAGCCACCAAGGCTATTCAAAGAAACAGATGACCGCAATGGATCGAAGAAGGGATCCCATGTTCGACCTTCTCAATAAATTCAAGAAAACGACCAACGATCCAACGGATCCACAAGGGATGTCAATGCCATCCTTATCAATTCAAGGAGGCAATATTTTTTATTCGTTTACTTTTCGTTAGTTCACATGGATAGTGAGACCATCCTCCACATCCCCCGTTCCCTTTTTATTAATCATTTAGCGGTCGCTTTAATTTATTTTCCGTAAGGGTATATACATTATAAAGGTGTATTCTAGTTCGTTTCATCCCCAAATACCCCACCACATGTCAAACGTGATCGTATATGCACGTTTGACGTTATATTTCCATGCGTAAGTGTTATATATCTCAAATACGCATTTAGGTTTAAGGTTCGGGGCACGAAAATGTATTTTTCTTGACGAGAAGGCCGTCATTGGCACGATCGGGCGTATCGCGGCTGCGACATTAGGCCGTCGTGGGGGGGACCCCTTGTCGCGGGCGCGACACAGACCCACCGCGGGCGCGATCCTTGTTGCGGGCCTACACAGACCCGTCGCGGGCGCGACGGTACTGTTTGGCCAAAGTTTCAGCTTTTCCTCCGTCGCGGGCGCAATCTAGGATGGTCGCGGCCGCGACTGTTGTCCAGCCCAGAACGTCCAGGAACCCGCCTGCGAGATTCACAGATCCTTCATTTGACATCAAAACGCATACAATCCCTTCCTCACATATCAAACAAAACAAAACACATCCCAAAACACGCACGGATGCAAAGGACACGTGTGATTGAATAAAGAAGGCGTGTCGGACGAGTGAGGTTACCTTGATTATCGATGATCCTTAATACACACGATCACACGAATGGATCCGTTGATGTCTCCTACCCGAGATGCCGGGATTGATCCCTTTCCCGGCCCGCTGCTGCCCTTGTTCTCACGGCGTGGTGGTGATGGTGCGATGATGACGGAGATGGATTAATGATGAGACGAAGAAGGTGTTGATGATGCTTGATGTTGTGGATCGCGTGGTGGCTGGATGGTGGTGTTGGTGGCTGCTGCGGCTGCAGGAAATGATGGAGAGGAAGTGACAAAGTGATGGAGTGGAGGTAGGAGAAGTGCTGGAATGGTGGGAGAGTTAGGAGAAGTGGGTGAGTGAGTGGGGAAATACCCCGTTCCGTCCCACGATACGTCTCGTTCAGTCCATTATTCACCCAAATTTCGTAATATTAATCCATGAAAAATCTATTTGCGTCGATAGATTTATCCCGTATATGAAATTATGACCACCCGAGTCATAATACATTGTTTTTGGGAATAAAATCGATAGTCCTTATGCGCAACGTTTATAACGTTATAACATTGTAACGTTATTCGTTCGTAACGTTTATTAGCACGTTCAACTAATCATCCCAAACATTCCATCTTCATATTTGTTTTAATAATCAAATATTTTCTTGGATTCAAATATATAACCTTTAAGCATGATTTATTTTAAAAATCGTAACGTTATATATTCATTTTCAAATTCCCCAAAATTCTAGGGTATTATAAGGAACTACTGCAGACTATGAGCAAATCACTAAGGAAGGAGAGTTCACTCAAGTTACAACACTTGAGGAAGAGGAAGTGATTATCGTGGAGGATGAATCACTGGACACAACCTCATTGCCAAGAGATGAGCAGACTACAGCCGAAAACACCTTCAAAAGTGTCACTCTTGACGAAATCAACAAACACCTGATGAGTGACACTACCTCGGGTCACGAATAGATGCAAGATCAAGATGTATCTCCCTTCAACCTGGTGTTTTCACCTCCATCTTCATTTGGAATGGTGCATATCAGGACAAATCCAACATCAGTAGACTTCCCTCAAGGCCTACTCGACAGTGATACATCTGACACTCAGAAGACACCCCAGACTGCTGCCAGAAGTCTGAGGAAAGCCCTTGCAGATGCCAGAATGACACCAATTCATTAAAGGCCATCCTCTATTGCAAGAACAATGGTCGGAACTGAGCCTTTTGGAAGACCACTCAACAGCAACTCAAGGAACACATCCTCAACAATGGCACAAGGCTTAGTTTGCTGGAAAACAAGCTTCAACTTGAAACTTCCAAGGCCACAATTGCTCAACAAACCACCACATCTGAACTGAAAGCCCTCCAAGCTGCCATAGAAACCCTCACAGCAACACTTAATGCTAACAAAAAGGGGGAGAAGACAGCAGAAAGAGGAAAAAAAGCAATAAGGGCATCTGCAGAGAAAGTTGCAGCCGGGGAGAAGGTAGCAGAGAAAGCTGCAGCAAAGTCATCTATAGACGAGCTTAAAAGAAAGTCGGCTACACCAGCAAAAGAAGAAAGGACAACAAAGCTGCAAAGACATCAAGAGAGTTCATCAAGCTAAAGGCCTCAGAAGGAAAGGTCTTCAGGGCACAGAACTCAGGGGGAGCAAACCCACCCTAAAAGAGTGGCCATCAGGGCATAGATCAAGGGAGTAGTCTCACAGAGAGAAAAGAAGACATCACAGCACATCTGAGGATCAGCCTCACAAGCGTAGCAAAGACAGTGAACATCACAGGTAAAGAGGATAAATTCTTTGCTGAACATTGGTCTAAGAAATTAGATTAAGTTTCTTTTTATCAAAGAATGTAATTAGATAGTTAGCTTGTTGTTTTACTTAAAAGTTTTGTTAGCATCAATTTAAGGGGAGATTGATAGGAATGTGCAATCCCTCCAGTTGTATAGAAATTGATGAACAAAACTTAGAAGCATTAGCCATGATGTTGTTAGTATGCTTAGGCTGAAAATTAGGTAGGTATCTGTAGTCTAGGTCAGATGTTGGAGACCAGATGATTGCAGATGGAGAGCATCCAGATCCAGACTACTACATAGAATTTCGGCTAAGCAGCTAAGGCATGCATGGGCAATAAAAGACCTTCAAATGCTTCGCTATCTGTGATTAATCTTGCAGACAAGGACCAACATAGCAATGCATGCATTGCATTAGACAAGGTTACAGCAGTGACTGACTGCAGAGGAGGTCTCAATGGTATTGAGTGCAGACTAAGTTGCAGCAGACTAGAGTGCAGCAGAGATGGTTTCTTTGGTAGGGACAGAAGTCTGAGGATCAATCACATCGAAGATTTGAGGTTCAAAGTGACAGAACGAGGATCAGAAAAAGGTGAGCTGTCAACATCAGTGAAGGATCACATGTGATAAGCTGTCACCATCAGGTCAAGTACACAAGTCACGGGTTCATTCCCTCAGCCTATAAAAGGGGATCAAAGAGCTCAAAGAACAATGCTATTGAACAAGAGATTTCACGTACAAAGTGTGCAAAACCAATCTGAATTCAAAAACTGTTCAAGTGAGATGAATTGAAGAATAGGAAGAAGAAGGGTTCACTAGTCTGCACTGAAGAACAGAAGCTACAGGAGAATCCAGAATAGGATCTGTGCAAAGGGTCTAGGTTCTTCGCCTATCACAAGTTGGATACCTTGTAAAGGGGTTGTCTTGTAAGCCAAAAAGAAGAAGATAGTAAACTCACATCTTGTAAGCTCTCGATTATCATTTCATAAAGAGTGTCTGAACAAGTATAAATCAAGTGTTCTTTATTTACTTTTCATTGTTTTGAATTGTTAGAACCGTTAGAAATCAATCACAACAGCAAACAGAGACAAACTCTCAAAGTTTAATTCTCTACTGTAGACCTCCTCAGTGGTCTGCAAAGAACTTCATTGTATTGAAATCCATTATTCCGCTGCATTACACTGAAAAATTCAGAACAACCTATTCACCCCCCTCTCCCCTCTAGGTTGTACCTGTGGATCTGACAAAGATGATATTTAATTGCAGCATGATTTGTATAAACAATGACCTTGGTTCCTAGCAGATAGGAACGAAATTTATCTAATACAAACACTATCGCATATAATTATTTTTCTGTTGTAGTGTAATTGCATTGAGCTTTGTCTAACATGCGAGAGGCATAATATATAACATGAGGTATACGTCCTACTCGCTGTCCCAAAACAGCTCCAACTTCCATGTCACTTGCATCGCACATGAGTTCGAATGGCAAGATCCAATTGAGAGGTCGAATGATTGGAGCTGAAATCAGTTTTTCTTTCAAAAGTTCAAGTGCCTTAAGACTTTGTTCATCAAACTCAAAGACTGTATTGTTTTGGAGTAATTTACATAATGGTTGTGCAATCTTTGAGAAATCTTTGATGAACCGGCGATAAAAACCAGCATGTCCTAAAAATACGTGGATTTCATTAACCGATGTGGGATTCGGGACATCACGAATAACCACAACCTTAGAACTGTCAACTTTAGTCTCTTTTGAGAGACTGTGTGACCTAACACTACCGAATGTTGTACCATAAAATGGTATTTTTCAAAATTCAGCAAAAGGTTGGTTTCAACACATCAAGCTAATACCAATTTAAGGTGGCTCAAGCACTGTTCAAAAGAATCACCATAAATAGAGAAATCATCCATAAACACCTCGATGAATTGTATATTGTAATCTCAAAATATCGACATCACACACCTTTGGAACGTAGCAGTAGCATTACATAATCTGAATGGCATTCTACGATAAGCAAATATACCAAAGGGATATGAAAAAGTAGTCTTGCTTTGATCTTCTGGTGCAATTGCAATCTGATTATACCAAGAGTATCCATCAAGGAAGCAGTAACGCGAGCGGCCAGCAAGTCGCTCTAGCAATTGGTCCATGAATGGCAAAGGAAAGTGATCTTTCCTTGTGGAGGCGTTTAAGTTGCGATAATCAATGCATATCCTCCAGCCAGTTTGGACACGTGTGGCTATAATCCCTCCATTTGGATTTGAAATGATGGTCATGCCTCCTTTTTTAGAAACTACATGAACTTGACTTAGCCATTCCAAATAAGTAATGGGATAAATTACTCCTGCATTAAGTAGTTTAAGGATCTCTTTCTTAACAACTTCCATCATGGGAGGATTGAGTCGACATTTTGTCTTCCTAGATGGTTTTGATTTATCTTCGAGAAGAATTCAGTGCATACAAGTGGAAGGACTAATACCTTTGATATCAGCTAAAGTCCATCTAATAGCAGTTTTGTATCCTCGAAGGACTTCAAGTAGTTGGTCTTCTTGTTTCCCCTTGAGCTCATTCGAGATAATTACCAGTTAAGCCTCTCTCTCGCCTATAGGCATATTTAAGATGCAAAGGGAGATCCTTGAGCTCTAAAGTATGAGGAGTAACAATAGATGGTTGCATACTCTCAAGTGTGGTAGGTAATGAGAGAGTATTAGGTCGATATTGGTGTTTAGAAATTTCAAATATTTCTCGCTCAAAGTCATCGAGCGTGTCATTAGAGAAACTTTCCTCATCATTTGGAGTTCCATAGAACTCTCGTTCCATGGCATATAGAGCTTGGAGGAACTCTTCGTTGTTCAAAGCAAAGAGCTCTTCAGTAAGCTCTTCAAAAGTATCGACTGCACAAATTGAAGCAACAGTTTCAGATGGATACTTCATTGCATCATATGTATTGAACTTGATTATCTCACCATCAAATTCCATTGATAATGTGCTATCGTGCATGTTGATTCTTGCATGTGCTGCCTTAAGAAAAGGTCTTCCCAGCAAAATTGGAGCTGAAGAGTATGATCCATCCTCCATAAGAAGGACACAAAAATCCACAAGAAAGCAACTCATTGACATTGATTAGCACATCTTCTACAAGGCCTTTTGGGCTTGTCGTGGACCTATCTGTTAATTACATAACTATACTTGTTGTTTTAAGCGATCCTAGATTAAGTGCATTGTAGATTGACAATGGCATCACATTTATGGATACACCCAAATCAAGCATACACCCAGAGATTGTAGAGTTCCCAATTGTGCATCGGATTGTGAACCTATCGTGATCTTTTCCTTTAGTTGGGAGTTTTTTTTTTTTTTTTTTTTTTTTTGCAACATAGCAGAAATATTTTCTCCCAACGTGACCCTTTTATCTCCTTTAAGACGCCTCTTATTTGTGCAAAGTTCTTTGAGTAACTTAGCATATCGTGGAATTTGTTTAATTGCATCAAGGAGAGGAATGTTCGCCTCTACTTTTCAAAAAAGCTCAAAAATGTCTTTTTCAGTCTCGTATTTCTTATCTTAGCTAAACGGCTGGGATAAGGTGGAACTGGGCTGGTTTAACTGGTTTTCTGGGGTAGCAGTTAAGTTTTGAATAGAAACTGCTTAAGTTGAAGAAGATGAAGATAAAGTCTGTGGCAACGGAGGTGGAACTGGAATAGTTTAAGAAGGAAGAACCTCCAATTTAAGCTCAATCAGGCTTTTCTTTGAAAGATCAATTTTCGAAAGGTCTTTTCCACTTCTTAATGTGATCACGCTTGTATTTTTGCGAGGGTTCACTGGTTGAGATGGAAACTTGTTGGACATTTGTACCTTAAGCTGTCCTAACTCTGTGGCTAATTGACCCTTTTGATTCTCTAGATTTTTAATGCTAGAAGTAGTATTATTTTGGAATTGGATCAATGAATTTGTCATTGTTCGGACAAGCTCCTCAACTAAAGGAGAAGAAGACTGTGCAGGTTGAGATTCCTACTGTTGTGGAAATTGATGAGGTGGCTTAACATTATACAAACCAGGTGGATTTTTTCTAGGGTATTGTTAAGAATTATCAATTCTCCACCTTAGGTTATTCTGGTTTTATATGTAGCCTCTATTATTTACAGGTCTTGGTGGACCTGGAAATTCCCTGTTCCCCTTCATAGAGGATAGGGCACTGGTCAATAGCATGATCTGGAACAAGACAAATACCGCAAGCCTTTGCTTGTGGTGCCTGATTGTTTTGAGCAAGAACTTGGGCGAGCATATCTTTGATCTCAGCCAGATTAGGATCACTATGTTGAGACAGTTCATACGCATTTCTTGAAATGTCATCAGGAGGTAGCTAGTTTTGTGATCTTGCAGCTATTTTCTCAAACAACTCGTGACCTGCTTTTACAGAAAGATCTTGATAATCTCCTTCGCATGCACCATCAACGAGTTGTTTGTCATAGTAGGACATTCCCTTGTAAAAGTATTGAATAAGAAGATTTTCTGAAAATTGATGATTTGGACAACTGGCAACAAGACATTTAAAACGTTGCCAGTACTCATGAAAAGTCTCCCTAGGCTTTTGTTGAACACTATTGATTTGAGTTTGAATATTAGTAACTCTTGAAGTGGGGAAGTACCTATTCAAGAAAGCACGTTGCATTTGTTCCCATGTAGTGATTGTATCTGGTGGCAAATCCTATAGCCAGTTTTTTGGCTAATTCACCCAAAGAGAATCCAATTGCCTTAAGTTGAATCACTTCATTATTTACCCCATCAAGCTTCATGTTTTCAAATACTATCCTAAATTCTAGAAGGTGACGGTGAGGAAACTCACTAGCACGACAATTAAACACAAGTAAGTTATGAAGAAAGCCAGAATTGATTTTAAAATTAGCACCAACAGCATGGAAAACTATACACAATGGAGAATTGTTATTTGCATTGTACTCAGCCAGTTCTCCAAGGGTTCGTTATGGTACAGCATTCACATCAGCATTATTGATGTTGTTGTTGTTCAGAGGATCAGCCATTACAGGAACTAAAGTTGAAACGCTCTCACCGAGGGAATTTGTAGGGTTAAAAGAATGTCTTGTTCTCTCTCGAGTAGCACTTGGATACTCGAAATTACTTTCTTCAAGTTCTCTTGCAATCTTCCTTACTTATACTCTTGTAATGCGTCCACTCCTCAAGTTCATGCACTAATGGTTGTCTCCAAATACCTGTTCAGAAGTAAAATCACAAATCAAATGAATTAATACAAAAATGAATAATGTAACCACCGTTCCCCGATAATGACACCAAAACTTGGCGCGCCTATTACAAGGCGTGCAAAGTTAAATCTTGACTACACCACTCGTAACAGAATTGCTATAAAAATTAGTAGTGGCAAGTCGAGTCGATCCCACAAAGAACGGATGTGTTCAACTGTTTTGTATGTAACTCAAGATGATAGAAATACGGGGTTTGTAATTCAATGTGAAATAACGATAACCAAAAATTGCAAAGATAATGCAAAAAGATTAGATTGACTTAAATTAATTTGGAATAAGGTGTATGACAATGTATTTCAATTCATTCCTAGGATTTCTTCATTGATGTTGATTTTCTCTTCTTAGATCCTTTTTTACGTATATTGTAGCTAGGTGAGACGTAACTAATGTTATATCTAAGGTATGATGGCCAGATGAGAATAAACTATTAACTAACAATAATTAACCTAGCAATATGATAATATACCTAGACTAATTAATGTTGCACTATATCATAACTCAACATACCATAAACATTAAATAGAAGAGAATAATTCATTGTTACGAATCATGACATGAATACTTTAGGTTATACAGAAGAGAATAATATAATCTATAGTTTGCTACCATACATTACTGCAATTATTGATATTTTAATGTATAGAATGGCCTAAACTATATCATATCATATCAATACTATAAACAAGATCAATTCATTCATAATCAAATCAATCCAAATTATAATAAAATATGAAGAACATGCTCAATCTCTGAAATCCCAGAGAATTATTTTCAATACATTATCATACAAAAGATCTACGCTACGATCATAATAGAAAAAACAATGATATGAAGAAACAATCAAGATCCATTGCAAAACTAGATAAAAACTCTGTAAATATTGAGAGTAAACCCAAACGAGAATAAAGTTTTGATGAAGATCCCAATGATTGTGACTCAATCCCGATGTTGCGGAAGATGCGGATCAATCGTCTTCGTCTCAGATCTGCTTCTAAGGTTTGAAAGTGCATTGTTTCCCTGCCGTATGAAAGCAATCCTCTCCTTTCTCTCTCTTTATTCTTTAATGTGGAAGACATAGTATTATAAGGAAGAAGGGAAACAAGCAATCCCTCATAAATCTCTGATTCAAATAAATTAACAATTCGAACAGCTTGACACGGTGTGAAATGGTCCATGCTTCGAGAATTCGTGACTTTTCTCCTTAAGGCTGACACGGCCGTGCTTCACCTCCATGGCCGTGTTTAGCCATAATACACCTATAATCATCAACTTGATACCAATAATCGCTTCGAACACTTCGAAACTGCTATACATCGCATTCCAGAGCTTTAAAACATCTTCCAATCATCATGATCATCATCAACACTTTTCTATTGACATTCTACAATTAAAACAAAAGTTTCGATAGCACCAAGCTCTAAAAGTAAAACCAAACTAACTAGATTAAATTGACCATAAAAATAAAACAAAACGTAGGTTAAAGTACGTAAAATAGTGTGTGTTTTGACACACATCACTGACATTGTGAATTATTTAGTAACAAAACAGCTACCAAATGAAATGACAAAAGCTCAAAGAGACAAAATGAGAAGTGATGCTAAATATTACATGTGGGAAGATCAATATTTGATGAGAATTTATGTTGATAGTGTGATAAGAAGATGTGTTCCGTATGAAGAGGTGAAATCAGACTTGCAATTCTGCCATTCGTTTGAGTGTGGAGGACATTTTGTTCCTAGAAAAACTACGCATTAAGTGTTGGAATGTTGATTTTACTTGTCAACTTTGAATAGAGACACATACTAATTTGTCAAATCATGTGATAAATGTAAAAAAGTAGGGAACATTTCAAGAAGAGTAGAAATACGTTTGAGATCAATTGTGTTCCGTGAAATCTTTGACCTATGGGGAATTGATTTTATAAGACCATTCCCTCCCTCTTTTGGTAATATCTACATATTGTTGGCAGTAGATTATGTGTCGAAATGGGTAAGAGCAAAAAATATAAGAACAGATGATTCCAAAGTTGTAGAATTTGTACGAACCTAAATTTTTAATCAATTTGGACTTCCAAGAGTGCTTATCAATGACAAAGGCACACATTTCTACAACAAAATTATAGATGCTCTTCTTAAGAAATATCATGTATGTCATAGAATATCAATTGCATATCATCCTCAAATTGGTGGACAAGCAGAAATATCAAACAAAGAAATTAAATCAATTCTAGAAAGGTTGTGAACCCTTTCAGAAAAGATTGGAGCACTCGTTTGGGAGATGCATTATGGGCTTACAGAACATCTTATAAAACTCTTATAGGAATGTCTTCTTATAGACTCTTTTGAGCCTTAACATTTGTCAGTAGAATTGCAACACAGAGCATACTGAGGAACCAAGAAATGCAGTTTAAATTATGATGAAGTAGTAAAGAACCGAAAAACTGCAATTGCAAGAACTGGAAAGAAATGATGCATATCAAAACTCTGTGATTTACAAGGAAAGAACAAAAAAAACCTAACGACCGAAGGTTATCAAGGATGAATTTTAAGGTTGGTGATAAAGTTTTGTTATTCAATTCAAGGTTATCATTGTTTCTTGAAAAATCGAAGTCCAGATGGACAGGACCATGTAAGGTAGTCATAGTTTTTTACTATGATCTTGTACAAATACGAAGCCTAAGCTCTGGTAAAGTATTTATGGTTTACCCTTAACCTTACTTACAAAGTATGCAGTTTGTGTAGTCTACAACACCGAACGCTTTCCTTGAAGAGATTCCTTAAAGCTCTCCTGATTTCTTTCCTGAATCAGTTAGCCTCTAACAAGACACCTCCTTCAAGTATTTGTGAGCCTCTGAGACAATTGATTCAGCACTTTGCTCAGCTAGGTTGATATCTTTGTTTTCACAACAAACAAACACTTGTGTATTTTTTGTTCAAATCAACTCCTGAAGCTCTATTTCCATCCCGAAGGTAGACAAGGCTACTGGCCTAGCCGTTGTCTATTTTACATATGTAGATAATCTCAGCCCTTAATTTTGATTAGGAATTGTCCAAAAACCAACCCCCAATGCTTCTGAAAACGACTTGAGATTATCCAGCCTATAAACTCTGTCATTGGGAAGCAGAATATTTTGTCCTGTACTGAGTTTTGTTGTTCTCCTCTGCTGATCTGTTGACAGTAGAACATTTAGCCTTCTGTAGATAACCTTCTCTTTTGAACTGAAGTCCTTATCCACTCTATTGTTCTCTTCTGACCTGAAGTCCTTATCCTATGCAATCTGAAATCCACTCTATTGCGTTGTTCTCCCCTTCTGACCTATAGTCCTTATCCAATCAATCTACATTCTGCCGATCTTCAAATCTGCACTTTGTTGATTTATTAATTTTGGCGTTTTTGTCATGTGGATGAGACCCTGTGTTGCCTTGGTGAATTCTTTAGAGTTATTTTGCTTATCACGAACTTCTAGGCCTTTTGATCCAATAATCTCTTCCTAAATCGATGATAACAAAACACTCCTAGATATACACAGAATCTAAAGATTTCTATAAGATAAAAAGTTATTGTGATTTGTTTTTAAAGAAGTGCAGGTAACTACTTGGTACTCTTTTTATCTCCTTCCTTTTCTGTAGTCGTAATAATCCCTTCTTCCTTTCTTGGGGTCCCTTGGTGGTGATCTGGATCTACCCCTTCGTTTGAGTTTAAACCTAGAGATATCTAAACTGCTGCTTCAGCTATCCTTCTATCATTTCTTTTCTATTGTTGATGTCCACTCCTCTGGCTGCAGGAACTCCTTCCACTCTGTTTTTCATCTGATGTCTTATGCTGACCTTCTATCCTGTGTTATTGTCAAGCAGAGTCCCTATAGAACTGGACATTATATCCTTCCTTCTTAATACTTTCCTGCCTCTCTTGTTTAGCCTTTTGTGCTGCTTGCTTTGCTGGAGCTAGCTTTAGTGCTTCTTGAGCAGTTATCTCTGATGGGGTGTGGATTCTGTCGAGCTTTGTTGCTTGCTGCGGGAGGAGCTGCCTTCATGCCTCTTCTTTAGAGTCTTGTGCCTTCTTCCCATAGTCGTTCGTCGTCGTTCATCGTTGTCAATGCGTTATCAGCCTGTTTATAGTCTATCATTGTTAGCCCTGCATAAGTAGTTCGTCGTATGTTTCACTTAATTTGGGACGAATGGAGTATAACAATATTCGATCGTCTCATAATCATCGTTATATGAAAGTACATAATTTATATTACAAATAATATTTCATGATAAATTTACGTAAAATGATGTTTGATCATTATATGATATCGTTTAAGTTTGTCTCTATAATTCCCAAATCAAAATGACATAAGTGTTATGGGATGGAGGGAGTATGGTAAACTTTTCGCCTATTGAATCACCATTCTTATAAATTCCCAAGAAATGGAGCAAAAATGAAATACTCGAGAAGGTAAAAGGAAATCCAAATCCTGATCATCCTCGTTCCCTTCCCATGCTCAAACACGACCACAGGACGACTGCTTTGTTGACAAAAACACCACTATCCCAAGATTCAATCACATCAACCTCTCAGCAAAACCCTAACACTAGCCCGAAATTCCTGTCTCGCTTCTCCGCTGCGATCTTCCCTTCAATTTCATCTCGTCCTCTTTTCCAATTTACGATTTCGGTTTCTGATCTTCAACGCTTGCCTTGTGTGTTTTTTTTTTTTTTTTAAGTTTCGTTTTTTGTTTCGTTATTTCTTGTTGTCGATTTTTTCTACTTTTTATACAAGAATTCGGTGGTATCTGTTGGTCCCGAGAACTCTCCGAATTCGCCAGCCGCAGCAGTTGTTTACATCACTTGGGCGTGAATCAAGGTTTGTTAGATTCCTCTGAATTAGGGTTTTCCTGTTGGGTGTTGTTGGTGTTATGTTTTGGGTAATTTCATCGTTGGATTCCTGCTGTTGTGTTTATTGATTGATGGGGTTGTCTTGTTATCCAGGATGCTGAACTAAAGCAATGATGAATCAAGGAGAAAGTGTTCATAGTACTGTTTCAGCAGATCCCGGTTCGATCGAGGTATCATATCGTCTATCTTGTTTTTAAATCCTTGGAATGATTTGAATGCTTGTGCTGGTATTCATAGAGTCTTGGTTACTGGTGGATGGTCCTCTAATTAGATTAACACTGATTCGCTTCTGGATATCCTTAGGAGACAGCTACACTGATTCTGTGATTATTATTTAGATAAATTTAGTTTTGAATGATAGCTCATGATGGTAGATATGAGAGTTGCTTTAATTAGGAACTTGTTCAGCAACTTACAATGAAGCCTTTTTTTCCCCTGTCATATGTAGTGATTAGTGATCATTGAATAGTGTCGGTTGAGTTTAGAAGCTAGATTGGCTGAGCTCTGCTGCTTTTTTGCTTAAATTTCTGCAATATTTTTCCCTTTTACCATGGCCAATCTTTGACTCGCATGGTTGAAATATATTAACTGCTTAGCAGCGGTTCTTTTCTTGTTCGCTTCTGTATACTTGGTTATGTGTTATCACTTGTAGTTCTTGTCATGACTATTATCCTATACTTTGACATGTTGATTTGAATACTTCTAATTGCTGAATCACATGTACTACTTCCCTACTTTTCCAGAAACATCAGCTTGATTCGAACTGTGGACAAGCATATCAATACTATTCACCCGCAACTGTAGCGGGCACTGTTCCATGGCCTGCTGAAGGAACAGGAAGTAGTACTCTTCAAAATCCGAGCTACCAATATAACACACAACGAGATGCATTCAAAAAGAGCATTGACGACATTTCAAATGCGACTTCCCATGGCTCAACTTCGTCCAACGTTGGAGTCGATAATGGATCACAAGCGTACACGAGCTATGTGACATATCCAACTCCAACTAGTTCTTATGGCTATGGGACCTCTGCATACCAAGGATATTATGATGTTTATCAGCAGCAAGCTAGTCAACTATACAATCGAACTGTAGAAGCCTATCAAAACACAGGTGCTCCTCATCAGCCTCTTTCCTCATTTCAGAATACTGGATCTTATACTGGGAGTACAAGTTATCCAAGCACTTACCACAATACTGGTGATTATCAGACATCCGGAGCTTATGCGGGAAGCAATTACAGCAACTCAACTAACTCGTGGAATCAAGGAACTTATGGAAATTATTCCCATCAGTACCAGAATTACAATCAAGACTCAAGCAGTAGATATATTTCTAATCCTGTTGCTTCATCTACATTGAGCTACCAGCAACAATATAAGCAATGGACTGATTACTGTAATGAAGCTGAGGTTATTTGTGCTCCTGGCACTGAAAAGCCTGTGACCAGTGCTACTACGACTACATGCAATATTCCTGGTATTTCTGCCGGTTACGCAGCTCCAACCAGTCTGCCACAACCATCTTATTCCCCTTCTTGGAGAGCAGAATATGGGAGTACTGTGTTGCCTACATGTCAGGTGTGTATTTTATACTTTCTATGGTTCATTCTCTCAATCTCTCTTCAGGAGAGCATGGAAAACATCAGAGTTTGTCATTTTGTGCATGTGCATGTAGCGACCTCGGTAGAAATAAAAAATGATGCTTGCATTAATTGGGATGCTGCTGCTTACTGGTTCTCACTTCCTGGATTTTAATTCCATTTTTGTTATTGGAATTGGCGAATAGCTTTTTTGATCCTAAGTCGTTGAGATACATTATTAGCTGCTGCTTCCTTACTAAAACAGTGGTGTTGGTAGAGAAGATGAGAAAATTTGGTGTTGTCTCTTTTTTCCTACTACTAATTGGAAATGCCGCTACATTTGGATGGTTTTGTAAGCTATTTGTGCAACAAATTTAACTGTCATTAGGAAAGGTTTGAGGTGAAAGATAGGCATCCTTTGGTTATGAACTTGGGAACTAGCAATTATGATCTGTGACCATACAACACCCTTAGAAACATACGGGAACAAAAAGTGAAATAAAAGGCAGAAATGCATTAGAAATTGTGGAATTATAATAATTAGAATTGAAGGAAATGCCAAGTCTATGTAGCAAAAATACCTGGGATTCTGTTGAACAGGAGAAAGATACGAACCGTGGGTTACTTTGATTGCTTTTTGCAGAACATCGTATCCTCAAAAATTGTTCAAAGTAGAATCTGAAGACTCCCTGCAATGCGAGGAAGAATTTGGAAAATCAACAATCTAATGGTTCACGGCTCATTGTCTTCGAAAGATATCTAGTCTGAAACTGTGCTTCAAGAGTTTGACAGTTTGTTCCATTTCTATGATTATTCTAGTGGAGTTACATTATTAGCAAACCTAGCGGTAAAGTGCCTTTCTTGTCTGGTATCCTCTTAGAGTCTTACACTATTAGTATTCTCTTCCAAATAAAAACTCGTGGTACTACCCTTACGCACATCATGTATTGCACCTGTTCCAAACTGCAAGAAGCAACTTGATGAACTAAAGTGGAGAGTGGTGACCCTCGTACCTAACTAGATCTAGATATAATTATTTTGGTCTTCTGACTATCAAACCCTTAACTTATGGTAAACTAACTAGATGTAAGGCAGAAATGAATTTGTTTTTTATAGATAATTCAAATGAGTTCATTGAACATCAAATTCTTTTGAAGATCTTATGATTATTACTAAGGCCATGAGAGAGAAGCAAAATCACTTCCTTGCAATTTATCATCCCTTTTAAAGTCGCACATTCAGTAAACTTGTTTCCCCTCATGGAATCATTTACATGGAATAGAGAGGCTGGAAAATGATTTTGAGCCTTTAGTCATTACAGGATAGGCACTGTGTCATCAAAACAACCAGGTATTGCACGCTGTTAGTAGCCTATTCCATCTTCCATTTTTCTCATCACATTGGGAAGACGAAGGAGGCTGAGCTTCGCTCCCAATCGACATACTTGTTAGAGACCTCCTTCAGTCGGCCGTTGCTCTGAATCGCTTTCTCCCTCTGAATTGCTTTCTCCCTCCTTTAAGGGTTTTTATGGACAACACATGAATGAAGTTATGTGCAGCATATTTAAGGTTTGGATAATCAGAGTGTTTAATGGCCAAGATGGATACATTAGATATTGAGCTAAGTTGTATAGATCCAGAAAATTAATGGTTTATTGGCGTGTCTGCAAATCTGATATCTTAGTTGCCTTTAGGCATCACTCTGATGAAGGCATTCTTGGGATATTTCTTCTTCAGTGTCCCGCAGGGTATCTGTGCTTACTGGATCCCATTTCAAAGTGGAATGTTCCATAGGCCATGCTTTGCTAACTATTCTAGAATTACAATGCTCTTGGCAATTAGGTTGCAATCAATTTTTCCTTCAGCAGCTATTCTTCTTGGACTAGTAAGAGCACCTGATTGATAATTCCCCCTTTCTAGGTTCAGTGATAAATTAAAAACCAAAAGGGTCGTGGTTTTGTTAGGGAGAAGCTCCACCTCTTCGACTCAGAATCCCTCAAATGAATTGCGGAACACGAACATGACTAGCTTACTTCATACTTGTGGAAAACAGTCGGTAATTCGCGGGATATTTGGTTGTGAATGGTTCGACTTGGAGTTTTGGATTCAACAAGCTCTAATTCTGCTTTGCATGAGAATTGTTCTTTCTGAGACTTGCAACATTGCATCCCTTCAAGTTTTGATCATCCTCCTACTCTACTCAGCGCTACCCTTTACTCCCCAATAATGTCCACCATTTTTAAGTGGCGATCCAATAGAGGTTGTCTGATATTTGATATTGGAAGATAAATTAAATATTAGGCCATGTATTTATGTAGTTTCTTGAGTATCCCATTTGAATCTCACTGATCTCTGGTGAATGGTATGAGAAGCTTGCATTGTGCTCTTGGGAACTGAGAGGCACGTTCTGGAAATGGTTTAAGGAGTGAAACCCATGTTTGTACATTTTGATTTAGAAGGACACAATTCCAACTTCCAATTGTCCATGCCCTAGAGAAGACCTAATTATCAAAACTTTTATGTTAGTGTTTTTGCTTTGTTTAAATGGTAAATGACCTTTTGATAGGCTTGCATATTTGACCTTGGACTTCTGGGAAATATTTTCTCTTGGTACACCTAAATGCTGGAAAACCGAAGGAGTTTGTTCTTGTCACAATACCTTTTCTTGTCTCTGTAAAAGGATGTATGCTTTCAAGATTAGGGTGGCATAATGCTAATGCATTAATTTGTTTCTAAGTGCTATCAACGACTCGGGGTTAAAGGGTGCGTAACGACTTATTTCCCAATTTAATAACAATAATGCAGCTTATGAGATATATGCAGCTTTTGTGGTTGCATATGGGATGTTAGCAATTTTTTTCTGATCAACTATAACTACAACAGGCCAATTTTCTATGTCATGTATAGGTTTTATAGAGATAGGCATACTGATTTTTTTTTAAGAACTATTTAGCCGCCTAGGCATCCATTTTGATCCTAGCTACATGCTCGAAGGTGGTCCTACGGCATAAGCAACACTGCATCTGGAATGGTTTGCCTTTTGGTCTCATTCTGTAATCCGTAGTTCTCTAATCTCTTGTATTCCCACTTGTGATTTTGTTTGCAGTTTCTAAGTTTTTCAGCTGAAATGTTATTTCTTGTCACTAATGACCGCTCATGACCAGCTTGATATGCTACGACAGATGCAATCAGTTTTTGGATATCCTTCAAGAACGTGAAAAGCATCAATTTTGCTCTTTAACTTAATTTTGTTTCTTTGGTATGATCTTTGACTTTGAACCTGCTTCCTTTCAGACAACTCCAGTGGTTGGCTCTCATGGTGGTTACTTGAAGCAGGTAGATCAGAGTGTCCCAAATTATTATGCCAATGCCGCTCAACCAACCTTGCAGCAGCCTTTGGACACAAAACCATTGCATCCCAGTGTTCCAGAACCACAGAAGAGTCCATTACCACAAGGACTCAGTTCTCCTTACGCTGCTATTCATCAACGTCCACAAACTTACCAACCACCTCTGCAACCTCCTTCATTTGATACACAAAGGGTAAGCAAACTACAGATTCCAACCAATCCTAGAATAGCTTCAAATTTAGCCATTGGTTTATTAAAAACGGATAAGGACAGCTCTGCAACCCCTGCTGCAATAAAACCAGCCTATGTTAGTGTTTCATTTCCAAAGCCTAAGGACGAGAGGTTACTTGGTGATTCTTCCAACCCTGTTTTGAAGGTAAGTCATTTGCATTCCTTGTCCTTCTTTATTGCATCTTATTTTTCTCTATGTATGTAGTGGTTTCTTTTGTGTGTGGCATTTTGTTGATCGGTGAAAGTATTGAAGATGGGTGAAAGATGGCCCTTGGGCTTGGTTATTGAATATGAACCATTTCCCTTTTTGTTGGTGATATTCAGCTCCACCCTCATGAATTGACTTCTTTCCTCTTTTTCCTTAAGCCTACAACAACATTTCCATCATCACTTCGGGGCTATGTGGAAAGGGCTTTGGCTCGTTGCAAAGGTGAAAGACAAATGACCGCAACACAGGAAATCATGAAGCAGGTGAACTGAAAACTGAGTATACTCTTGTTTTGATTGGGTAGAGATCAGGCGAGTTAGTCTTAGTCATAGGTGGTCTATGGTATACTAGCAGCTGATAGTTCATTGGCTTTCTGTTTGCCTCTTTCATTACATTTATTACTCTGGTAGAGTTTTAGTTTTGCTGAGGGAGAAACTAACGCATCAGTACTTTCCCTGGTCTTCATATGTGTTACTTCCTTTGTCCCATAATACATGCATCACTTGTCTTTTTGGGTCGTCCCAACATAAATGAACGTTTCCCTTTTAGGAAAGTTTTTAACATAAAAAATGTCAAATCGCTATAATACATTCCACCAACTCCTCTCTCAGCTGCTTCAGAAAACTTTCGCTATCGTTACAAAATACTCTTTTTTCACCAAAATCCACACAAATTCAACGCTCACATAAAATCCCATGTCGGGTCAATTCTTGCATTTAATTTGGGACGGAGGGAGTACAAAATAAATAATACTCCCTCCGTCCCACAATTATTGCGATAGTTTGATTTTGCACGCGTATCGATGCAAAATTTGACACGCGTGTATCGACGATCAAATATGGATTTTTGTAAATTTATCATAAAACATTAATGGTTGTGTAAGGAAGTACTTCATCCTAAGACACGCTGCGGGATGATTAGACGTGATTTAATATGAAAACGAGACTTGTATTCATACGTATAGAATAATGCAAAATGCGTACATATCGTAATAATTGTGGGACGGAGGGAGTATCTAATAAAATCTTTACACCAAATCTAATATTCTAACGCTCTTTCTCAAGTTGAAGTATCTTCAACTTGTCAAGAAGCCACAACAGAGTAGTAGTAGTTAGTAACAATAACAGTAGTAGTAGCGGTAGCAGTTGTAGGCCGTAGCAGACAGATAGTAATCGGATGATAGATAGTGATCGAATAGCCTCGTTAGGCACATAGACAGTATCGAATAGACTCTACAGGTAGATCGACAGTTATCGAATAGCCTCAGGGGGCAGGCACATCGATAGTATTTGAATAGCCTCGACAGACAAACAGACAATAATCGAATAGGCTTGCAAATAGACAATTATTAAGTAGATCAAACATCTTCATGAATAAGGAGCATATTTTCAGCCTGGTGGATGGTGGATGTCGCCACCCACCGGTGATAGCGGAAGCAGAATAGGTCAGGTCAGGAGCGTTAATGCCATGTTGTGAAATAAATGAAAGGAGAATATAATATTCAAACATAAAATAATATCTAATAAAATCTTTACACTAAATCTAATATTCTAACAATTGGAAAGCGTACAACCTTTGGAGTTTTTCTATTTTTCGTCTAAACCTCACATATTTGCAGAATATCCCTCAATGTACCACATCATTTTTTCAAGAAAATATTACAGAGCTCACCTCTGATTTAGTCTACTCAACAGCTGCCGTTGCTGCTTTGAAGAACATAATTTCTACTCAACAGCCGAACTCTTTGATACTAAGCTAATCCTGGGCATCTCTTTGAAAATGTAGCTCCTCCTTTATCTTCCATCTTCTCATCTTTTCACCCAGATTCCCTCAGCTTCCAACTCCCCAGTTTCCTTCTCCCCAGTTTCACTCACCGTGTTGGATAGTAAGGGAAATGAAATCTCACTTTATGTTCATGGTAGTCTCCTCGTCTTCCCTTGGATTTTTGGTTTAGAATAAAACTACTGGGCAGTAGACGAAGTTGATCCTTGTTAATATTTGAAAGTCATTTCAGTTTCATACATTGCAGAGTGACTATAGTAGCTCTTTTCTTTATCCTTAGTTCTTTTTTTTTTTTTTCTTTTTTTTTGGTTGGGTTAGCATCTGTTTGCATTTCATTGTTTTGAACTGCTTTGTTAATCGTATCTCAGATGATTACAAAGGCAACTGCTGACAATTCACTGCACACTCGTGACTGGGATACAGAGCCTCTATTTCCGCTCCCAGATATAAGTGCTGTTGCAGCCGATGAACAGTATGTCTAGCACTCTTTGCTTCTTCTTCTTCCTCCCCATCTTCTTCACCAATCGTATTCATGAAAATATATGTAGCCCGTCCCAACTATTTTATTTTCTTTTTCTGTCATTGTAAGGGATTGATGGATTTGTACAACAGCAAACGCATTCTTGAGTGTATGTACTAATCTAAATATCGAGATCTTAAGATAGTTGGAAAGAGTCGAGAGATAAAAGCCAATTGTTTGTTATTGTTAAACCAACTTAATCAAAAGGTAAAGCTTATGACAACAAGCCCACTATATTATTAGTTTTGACACTCCCCTTGTGAATACTATTCATCGGAATGAAAGACGTGGACAAGGCAGTGGTCCACCACGTATCAAGTGCCAAACAAACACGACACCTGCTTTGACACCACATCTTCTTTGTTGTGCAAAGGAACTGCAAAATTGTTCCCACTAGCAATTTTATGTGATTATCGTTTACACTATAAATCTAAGCTTCAGTTTTGCCTTTAGCTCATTTTGTGTTTATACAACTTTGGTATATCTGTCTGTCTATCCGGCTAAATGATCTTCAAGAAGTTTATCTAATCTAAGTTGAAATGTGGAATGGGTAGCTTTTCTGTTTTCCTCTCTGCTCCTCTTTTTTTTTTTTTTTTTTAATCATGTGATGAGTCAATGACTATGGGGACAGCTTCTGGATGTAACCCACCTTCCATCGTGTAGAATTTTTCCAATTGAAAACTTATATAGCCTTCAGGATACCAGAGACACAGGAGAGAAGATAACTATTCCAGTAACTCCCTCCATCTCAGGAAATTTGCAACAGGAAGACCTCCCAGGCGCCCATGCTTGTGATTTCATTAAGCTACCCCATCACGTTAGAGTAAGAAAGAAGACGAAAAAGACTGAAAAGTGAGAGATAGTAAGGAAATTTCGTACAAGTCCACATGAGGAGATGTTCCCAGTAGTACCACATAATCTCTGAATTCCACAATCCACATTGGTACTTTTTTTCTTTTTAAGATCATACCAACAATGAGTTGCTAAGGCCTGTTTGCCTCTGTTTAAAGTTGGTCAAAATGACTTATAAGTACTCTTTATGCTCAAATGACTGAGAAAAGCTGCTTTTGAGGTATCCTATGGAATTAAAATGCTTAGATGGTACAGATTGAGAAGCAAGTATCCTGAAGCTTGGCATTTTTATGAGAAAATAGGGGGAAATAATATATCCGTTGAATGGTACAAAATAAAGTGAAAGTAGGTCCAGTTACTTATCTTCGATACAAAAAGTGATTACAAAAAATGGACCAGAGTAGAGAAACATTGTAACTTTTATGGAGTTGATGGCGTCCCTTTTACCTCTTCTGCCTGACCGTTTCTTTTTTCCTGAGCTTCTTCCTCCCTCCTTTCAAGTGACTGTATTTTTAAGGGTTTGTTTTTTCATATAACCCTCTGAAATCTTCTTTAGTATAAAAACCACCCCAAAACATGATATTTATGAAGATTGTCGAATTGTTGATATAATTTCAAAAAAACTGTTGCCATAAAAATCTGTCAAAAACTAATCCTTTTGTTTGAAATTACAAACTACCCCTAGATTGATTTATAGAAAAAAGATCTGAAAACTTGCTTTGATTTTTCGCTCAAATGAACTCCTCATTTTCTTCTTCAAGAATTCAGTCACCATCATTGATTGAAATCCCCTTTAAGCTAGGATTTTCATCTGGGTTTGAATGGTTAAAATTGAAGAGTGAAGAATTAGGCATACAAATGCGTTGATTCTCAAAGCAAGAAGATAACTACAGACAGATGTCCTGAGTTGGGGTTTAAAAAATGAAGGATTTTGGGGAAGATCAATAGCAAAAGAAATGTGTATAATGTCTTGACATGAAAAAGGGAAAATAGGAAAAAATTGAAACCGTTAGTTCTTTACGGAAAACAAGTTTTTGAAATTATATAAGCATTTGGACAGCTTTTTTGCAAAGATCATATTTTGGGGTGGTTTTTTGAAAATAAGAAACATTTCAGGGGGTTGTATTGAAAAAAAAATTGCTAATTTTTTTGGGAACTTAAATTCCTCCATTTGAATATAATACCATTATATTTCCTTTAATTAGCTTTCTCATTGAGAAGTATGATCTTCTTCTGGATATCATTGCATTATCTCACACTGATGGGGAAGTCTTTGCATTCTTTCTGTGTCTTTCTGCAGCATTTTATTGGGATAAAGTATTATAATCATGCATGCTGATGTCATGGCTTGTCTTTCTATCTTATAGACTATATCACATGCTTGATGCTTCCCTGGTCTTGTTGCATGCTTGTTTCAGCAGTTCAATAAAATGCATTTAGGTGCTAATACCAACTGTTTCTGCAGAACTTTACATGGGACAACATCCGTATCTATAATGTCTGAATTCCAAAGAAGTCCAAATGACGGTCAAAGAGTAGGTGGGAACCACTACCAGAGGAAAAACCAATACAGAAGTCTGCACCGATCAGTCAGGATTCTGTAAAATATGTTGGCTGGAGTCATTTCAATGGAAATGATAAGAAAGTAACCGTTCTGTGCTTTCCTTCTTTTTATTTTACTCTGGTGCATTTGCTACTTTCCTGTTTCTTTTCTATCTTTTTATGGGGTGGAGGGTGGGGGCATTGCTGGTCTACCTGCACTGTATGATTCATTTTAGTCTATGTTATTCATGTGCCACATGTGTTACATAGCTGATAGCTCTGTACCTGTAATTGTTGCAAAATATCTGCAGTTTGTAGGTGGGAAACTTCTGCAGAAGGATGCCACTGACAAATTCTCCATGCCTGAGGCAACCACTGCAAGTAACCACAGGCCTGCTAAGAAACCGCGCTTTGGCAGTGAGTTGAATGCTGCTCAAGATGGTGATGCATCTAGTGACAGTGATAAAGAGCAAGAGCTGGCATCATATTACTCAGGTGCAATAGCACTAGCTAATACACCAGAAGAAAGGAAGAAACGTGAGAGCAGGTCTAAGCGTTTCAAGAAAGGCAGATCACAAGGAGCAGAAATGAGTAATCCTAGGCCTAAAGCTTTTGGAGCTGGTAACTTGTACGCTAGAAGGGCCAGTGCAATGGTTATTAGCAGAGCTTACGAAGACAGCACTTCTCGGGCAGTTGAAGATATTGATTGGGATGCTCTAACTGTCAAGGGAACCAGCCAGGAGCTTGAGAAACGATATTTACGTCTTACTTCTGCACCTGATCCTGCAACGGTATTAGATCCTACTTCCTTTTGTTTTGAAGCCTACAAGTAACCCTAGGTTATCTGGATGACATCAGAAGGTTTTTAATTTGCTCACAGGTTAGGCCAGAAGAGGTACTTGAGCGAGCCTTGCTGATGGTCCAGAATTCTCAAAAGAACTATCTTTATAAATGTGATCAATTAAAAGCTCTTCGTCAAGACCTGACTGTGCAAAGGATAAGGAATGAGCTCACTGTCAAAGTAAATTTGGTTCTTATAATCTGTTGTTTTTCACGGTTTTGGTGTTCATTTTGTTAGATTTTCATGTGTAGAGGTTCTTGTACTTGGGATATCAGATGTCCGTGAAATTGTTGTAGACTTGATACACTGCTATCTTTGCAAAGAATTTTTCCAATCATGTTTTGTGAAACTTCTAATCTGAGGCAGATTCTTACCTGTTTTGCCCAGGTATATGAGACTCATGCTCGATTAGCTCTTGAATACGGGGACTTGCCAGAATACAATCAGGTTAGTTAGAACATTTTTTCTAGGCTATTGCCTTTTCTTTTGCACTCCTCCCAGTTGTTCTTTCTAGCCTTCTTTTTCTTGCAAGACTTGGTTATTATTCTATGTAAATATTTTTCACAGTTCTATGGTCATGTACTGTGTTTCCTCATGTCATGCTTTTGGAGCAAGTGGCCTCAATTTTCCATCTTTTCCTGGTTTCAAGATGTTAGAGCTTGAATTATTTCCTTAGCTTTTTCTTGGACTTCATGCTGGGATGGTTGTCATCTGTTGACTCATATTATTGAATTTGCATATTATTTTCTGCAATGTGATAGAGTTACAACCAAACACTCTGTATCTCTTTGTCATTGTTTTCTCGTGCTTTCATTTCCGAGCAATCTTTTCGCTTAGGAGTATTTCAACTACTTTTTTTATAATGTTAATAGTGCATGCTATTTGAAATGTTCCCTTTTTTTTTTATTATTATTAAGTTGATTTAGCATTTTCTTTCCTCATTTAAAATAACATGTATGGAGTTGCATTTTCGTTTGAGGTGCATCTTGGGATAAAAGAACACTGCTTAGACACCTGTATAGTGTATGTTATGCTGATGCATATTTTTATGTTCCAAAATTCTTTTCGTGATGATGTTGTGCATTAGTTTGCTGGTTTTTCATGACATATCTCAGTTATTGGGTGATGAAATCTCCTGATTTTATTCTTTTGTTTGAATCAAAATCTGTTTACTTTTTGGGTGGAAAATGTATTAGTCCTTCAGAAACATAATTATTTTCAGGTTAATATGTTATCCTCTCAAAGTTGATCATTCCGAAATTAAAATTCCCAAAATGATACTCCCTCTGTCCCAAAATGAATGCAACATTTGACTTTTTAAACTATTCCACACACATTTAAGGTGCTTCGTTTTTCACCTTAACGACGTAAGAAAATTATGTTATTGTCCGAGGATTGAAATACGCAAGTATTATTAGTGTTTCAGGATAATTTTATAAAAAATGATGTTGGATCCTTCTGCAACACGAGTAAAATTTTGCATTGGCAAGTGCGTATAATCAAAATTTTACGTTTATATTAGGATAAAGGGAGTAGTATTTTATTTTTAAGATCTGGTCTATTTATTTTCTATTTTAGAAAGTTTTATGGTAAATATTCCAGTACTACAATGGAAATGGTCTTTACATTTTCACGAGATGAAAATGTCTAACTTGATGAAACGTTATTGTGTTATTGGCAGTGTCAATCTCAGCTGAAATCCCTTTATGCTGAAGGAATTGTTGGACGCCACTTCGAATTTTCTGCTTACAACTTGCTTGGAGTGTTGCACTCTAACAGCAGAAGAGACCTTCTCGCATCCATGTCCAGGTTAGCAGCGTTCAAGGGAGATTTTTCTTTTTATTTCCCATCACGTGTGTAGGGCAGGTGCTACCTTTAGAGCTCACTTCGGTATTGAGAATTGATAGTACTGTACCTCACCATTAGAAAACAAGAGGGCTAACCATTTGAAATCAGTTTGTTTATGCTTATGAGGACCTTTAAATATTAATTTACAGTTATATATCTGCAAACCCATGTCTGCTTTGGGCTTAATTTTCATGCTATCTATTCATTTATGAACTGATCAAGATGCAGTAGCCAATGTAGCCATGCTGTTTGGTCCTGTTTAAATGTAGAAACATGATGCTTATGTTCAGAAACATTCTTTGACCAAATTGAAACATATTGTATATGCATCTTACTTTTTCTCTCTTGTTATAGTGAGTTACCTATTAAAAGTCCAAACTTAGGGTATAGGGTCATTATGCATCTTAACATTTCGGCATTTCCCCTACGTGAATGGCCTTCATTGGCTTGAAATGTGGAGTACAATGTGCGAGCCTACCCGCGAACCGAGTGCCAAATGAGCACTACATATGAAATGGTAAATAAATGGGGAGGCAGAAATCGTAGTTGTGACCTCAAAATCTCGTGTGGTTTGATACCATGTCTCGACCAGACATGCTTTAATAGCTGATACAAACTACTCAACTCTATCACAAGTTCTAATTAATAATAGAATATCTATCATGTATCTTAAATGTAATTTTTGTGGCATGTATCTTTTCATGTGGGAAAAGTGAGGCTATTGCAGCAATAACCACGTTGGATGTTGCAACAAACTATTCCCGTTGTACAGATTGTCTTTTTTCTTATTTTATTTTTTTATGGGAATGTGGTACCAACTATAGCCACCATCGTGCAAAACAACGGCGAAAGATAAAAAGAGAAAATTGAAAGCATTTCATCAGCCTGGAAAAAAAAGTGTGTGTCATCACGCAGGAGAGAGGGCACCGTTTGCTTCTGATGACGGTGGACACCGTCTTCTCATTTTTCTCTTATGTTATTTTATTTAATTGTTTTGTTTTGTTTTGTTTTGTTTCTTTTTTTCAAAAAATAATTGTTCTTTTATTTATATACTAATAAGCTGCTACATCAACTGCAATTCTCCCTTTTTTATACTAGCTCCGTTTCAACAGAATTGTTACTGGTTGACTTGGTACGATAATTTATGTATGTTGATTTTTGTTGCAAAGACTATTTTGTCCTTTTGACTTGTGTGAATAAGAGGATTGAGAAAAAGAAAAGGAGGAAAAAAATAGTGGGATGAGTTGTTGTAATATAAAATAAAAAAATTGGGGTGTTTTGATATTTTTGTGGGAAAAAGGTTTTCAAATGGGGTAAGGTTGTAATTTATTTAGGATATCTCAATATAAGAAGTGTTGCAATTCCTTTGGGATGGAGGGAGTTCTTTGTTTCCTTGCATTTTACTTCTCCCTTCACAAGATTGTCTCGGATCCCACAAAATTGCCTTCGCATCCTGATATTCGTTTATGTTTGTTCAAACCTGTTGGATTTAATGGCACATCTTCATGTTCCAGGTTGTCGGTCGAAGCAAAAGGTGATGAAGCTGTTATGCATGCGCTTGCAGTCCAAGCCGCTGTGACCTCAGGGAATTACGTTTCTTTCTTTAGACTGTACAAGACGTCCCCTAATCTAAATACCTGTCTTATGGGTGAGCAAATTGTTATTAACGTCAGTTTGAAGATATTTTGTGTATGGCATTTCCTGACATTTTAGTCTCTTGTGAAGACATTTATGTTGAGAAGATGCGGTTTGAAGCTGTGAAATGCATGTCACGTGCATATCGACCAACAGTTCCTGTCTCGTATGTTGCCTACGTTCTGGGCTTCAACAGCTTGCCTGCAGTTGAAGGAAGCGATGAGAAAGAGGGGGAGGGAATGGAGGAATGCGCAGATTGGTTGCGAGCACATGGAGCTTGTGTCATCACCGATGCTGAAGGAGAGCTGCATTTTGACACAAAGGTATGTGAATGAGAAATTGCTTGTCGTTGTTAATATTCTCACTTTGCTTCTCAGATAATTTATCCTTATGGGTGGCATATCGTGATTTGGGATTCTGTCTTAACAGAAGCGGCTCCAAGTCTGAATAAATCTGGGCATTCTATGTTGTTTGGAAAACCACCATAAAATAGGACTAATAGTAATATCAATGCTCCTGAACCCCCTTTGTGAAACTATGATTTGGATGCTTAAGTGTTTTGGGGTCCTTTTAAGGCTATTGTGATATATTCATGCGTGTTCATGTGATTTGAGGTTGTTTGATGGTGTTTATTTTCCTTTTTCACTTGTTTTTTGTATTTTGATAGATTCTTGTATTTTCAAGCAATTTTATGGTGTTTATTAGCCTTTTTCATTTATGTTTTAGTCTTTGAAAAACTATTTAGATTTATTCTTACGTTTTCAAGTGATTGGAGGTTGCGTTATTGCGTATTTAGCACTTTTCATTTGTTTTTAAATGTTTTGAAGAGAATTGATTTGTTTTGATGGTGTTTTTGTCTTTTCATTTGTTTTTGAGTGTTTTAAGGTCATTTCAAGGCTATTTTGATTTATTCTTGTGTTTTTAAGTTATTTGAGATTGTTTTATGGTGTTTTTATCACAATTCATTTGTTCTTGAGTGTTTTTAAGAGTTTTGAGGTTTTTTTATGGTGTTTTAAGCCTTTTAAACTGTTTTTGAGTATTTTATAGTCTTTTCAATGCAATATTAATAGATTCATGCTTTTTAAAGTGCTTTGAGGTTGTTTTATGGTGTGTAATAGCTTTTTTCATTTGTTTTTTTTAGTGCTTTGAAACTATTTTGATCAATTCTTTTGTTTTCACATTCAAAAACGCATGAAAAGAGTAAAAACATCATGTAGAAAACACGAGAGCATATGAAGGTGGCGCAAGGAAAGAAGAACATGAAAACACCATTCAGGCGATGGCATCTATTAGACGGTAATGGCGAAGTTGGTTAAGATGGGGATTCTTTACTGTCATGATACAGTATGCTCTCCCAACATATATCAGATAGTACTGGGGCTATGCTTACCTGCTATAATCTTGGAAGAGAGACGAACATGGCCGACATTGTTGGTTATTTGGTGTTATAGTTAACATTTACAGATATCTCCTGTTACATTCTCGTTGTCCCTAAATGACAGAGATTGTTATATAACTGCAACCTGCAGGCTTCGTCTTCCACCCTTTATATGCCAGAACCTGAAGATGCTGTGGCTCATGGAGATGCCAATCTTGCGGTCAACGATTTTTTTACCCAGATGCCCCCAGGATTGAGTTAAGTTTGGTTTCTGGGTGGTTGATTTGCGGATGCAGCAAATCAGTAAGCCCATGGTCATGCACCATGTTACATAGGAAAAATTAGTCCATGTTACCTTACATTGACAAAGTTGGCAAGGTAGAGCTGAAAGAAAGAAGATTATTGAGGAACGTGTCATCACTACCCATACTCGGATCAGAACTCACCTTTGAAAGAGTGAGACGAGGTCATTCTTCACTGTAGATCGGCCGAAATAGGCAAAGAGAATAAGTCATCTGCAGGTAATGTTTGTGTAGTTTTGATGTGGCTGGTTCATTCTTTTCACTGACAGAAAGCAATACGCACCTAGCTTGCAGCTTGGCGGAATGTTTTGGCTGTTAGCAAAGGGTAATATGTTCAGGGAGGGAGGGGAATGACGAAATGTGCAGCGTTCAAATATATTGAACAAATTGTAACATATTGAAAATTCTGAAGGTCACCGTGTGTATGACTTCCCTAAAATGTTGCAATAGTTGCAGGTCTTCCTCTAATCATCCAGTCAGTGAACGATCTTTGCAAGCGTCCAAATGGAGCGACGCATCAATCATAAGTGTTGGCGTGCATTCCATGCTCATTTTGGCAACCAGTTTCACGAGAGGAGTGTTGTTAGCCAGAGTGTCGACCACTAAATCAGGAAGCATAACTTAATTAGCTCTATTAAGTGCAAGAAAAATTTAAAAATGAAAAAATTGAGGGGCTCAAGCAAATGATTTGACCCTCGTTGAGTCGGGTTGAGGTGTTCATATGCTGACAAAGGAACATTTTTTTAAAATAATATGTTAAAAAAGATATTTTTAAATCAGAAAAATATGGGGTTGATTTTAAATCAATCGACTTGATTGATTTTATACTGTAAATTATATTTTTCATATTATAAATTGAAAATTTTATACTATCAATTCATGAATGTATATTGTGAGATTTTAATATTTTTATAACTAAAATCTGACATTATATATTCAATAATTTACGGTATAAACCTTTTAACTTATAATATAAAGTCAGTCAGTATATTATCACAAAATCAGTATCAACGCACCCTTAAAATTAACATGGTGCATAATATATTGTGGAAATTAACATTTTACTATTCATAAAAGAGAAAACGTTAAGATATTGACGACTTGATTTTTTAACATAACTTTGCGAATAAAGTGTTAGATTTGATGGCACATTCTTCTGGTTTTATACTAAAGAAAGCGTTAAACTTGGTGACACATAATCAAAATCGAGATGTAGATGATTTCTTTTGTTTTTGTGAGAGGAAAATGTTATATTTTCTGGTGAGTTCCCTTTTAGCATAACTATGTGAAGAAAAGTCCTTAATCCTATTTTAACATAATCAAGAAAGCGTTAGACTTAGTGACACATAATCACGATTTTACGCATAAAAATTTTATTGACGACTCTATACGTCTTTTCAATCATATTGATAGCACGAATCCCTTAGCTTACTTTATATATTTATGATAGATATTTAGATTATATTGCATTACAAGAAAAATACAATGTCAATATATATTAAATAAATTTCATTTATGATCATAAATATGTAACATGAAATAAATGACCAACCCGGGACAAAACCATAAAATTTTCATAAGGGGGCCGAAAAATTCAAAATAATATGGACTATTAATTAATTAAATTTACTTAATTTATATTTTTAATTTTATTCTGTGGTATATTGGACATGAAAGTATATAATAAAATTGAACTCATATACCATTAAATGTAATCAATACAAACAAAAAAAATTAAGGGCTTACATATGTCGATATGTGGAATACATAGCTAATTGAAAGAAAAATATAAAACCAATAAAGTTTAGTGAAAATTCCCATGAGATATCATTATGGAAACTTATTTTCAAGGAAGTATTATCATGGAAACTTTATACCCAAAAGGTACCACTTTTATTAAAAAAATACACAGCCTTTCCTAATTTGCTCTTTCCCTATTTTCCCATTAATTTTTTTCCTTTCTATGTACATCATCGATCATCATTGTCTCCTTCTCATCTTCGATCATCATCATCTCCATCATCTTCTTCGATCATCATCATCATCATCATCCTTGATCATCGTCTTCTTCGATCATCATCATCATCATCATCTCCATTATATCATCTTTGATCATCATCATCTCCATCATTGATCATCATCCTCTTCGTCATGGACCATCATCCTCTCGATCATCGATCATCATCGTCGATCACCTTCATCGATCACCATCATCAGATCTATTATTCTAGATCTTACTCGTTTTTCTTCTCTTGTTAGTCCATTGTCATAGATCATGCAGTCCGTTGTTGAGTATAAACATTAATTAGAGTCAAACTTGTAAAGACCTCGGAGTTCTGCTGGTTTAAACTCGAAGAGTAGCTGGTTAGCAAGCCAAGAATTAACGTCGTTTTGATCTTGGTGAAATTGAAGAACATAGTGGGCTCGAAGTAGTTTTGACTAGTTTTGTCTCAGTATAGTTGGTTTGCATCACTTTGTAAATACGAAAATGCTAATTCAGGATTCTTTATAGTTTCAGGTTCATAACAACATGCTTTGTACTTTTACGTTGTATTTTATAACTTTGATTTGTTGATCGTATACATTGTCTTGCTTCACAAGTAGTAAGATTGTACAATTATGAACAAAATGATATACATAATGTGTTTTTAATTAGGAGTACTAATTTTTTTCATAGAAGTATTAGATGTGTTTTTCACTTGGCATACTATCTTTTTTTTTTTTTTTTTTTTGCATAGGTATATTAGATGATGTATATAATGTGTTTTCACTAAATGTATTATTTTTTCTCACAGGTGTACTAGATGACGTATTTTTCACTAGGCGTACTACTTCTTTTGCACAAGCGTACTAGATATTGTAAATGATGTATTTTTCACTACACGTATTACTTCTTTGCACATACGTATTAGATGATGTGTTTTTCATTAGGCGTACTACTTTTTTTCACAGGTATACTAGATGATATAAATGATGTGTTTTTCAATAGGCGTATTACATTTTTTTGCACAAGCGTATTAGATGATATAAAATGATGTGTTTTTACTAGCCGTACTATTTTTTTAGCACAGATATTCTACATGATTGTATATGATGTATAAAGAAAGAAATGCATTGATTTGCCTTGTGTAAAACTTTGTATGCATTATGGTTCTAAAGGACATGTTAAGAGTGATTGTGTCAAATTGCATAAAGTTGTTGAGACTAACTTTTTTGTGGCACGCAAAGCAGGTTATGTTGTGCTTCCCACAACATCTTATTGGAATGTAAGAAGTAACGGACCCAATGAAAAGGTGGGTTCCTAAATCAATAAAATAATCTTGTTTTGCAGCTCGCACAATTAAGATGGCATATACAATTGCCTTTTAGAGAGAGAGAGATGACATATACAACAAGGGACACTAGACGTGCTATTTTTATTTTATTTTTTTGTTGCATAAGTGTATTAGATGATGCATTTGTCGCTAGACATACTACTTTATTGCACATGCATACTAGATGATGTAAATGATGTGTTTTTCACTAAATATACTACTTCTTTGCATATGCGTATTAGGTGATGTATTTTTCCACTAAACGCACGACTTGTTTTGCACAGGCGTACTAAATGATATAAATGATGTGTTTTTCATTAGGCGTACTACTTTTTTGCACATGCGTATTAGATTAAGCGTACTACTTTTTTTTGCATAAATATACTAGATGATGTGTTTTTCAGTAGACGTACTACTTGTTTTGCACAGGCATACTAGATTATGTATAAGATGTGTTTTTCACTAGACGTACTAATTTTTACGCAGGCGTACTAGATGATGCACCTGATTTATTTTTCATTAAGTGTATTATTTTTTTGCAGAGACGTACGATTTTTTTACATAGGCGTACTAAATGATGTGTTTATCATTCATGTTATTCTCATGGTCATGATTTGATTCTTCTGGTCTTTTCTTTTACTTGGGTTTCAGATTTTTGGTATGTTTCTCTTTCAAATTTCATTAAAATCAATGCCGTAATATTTTCTATGAGGTTGTCATGTCTGAACCCATATTGAGAAATTGATGATTGTTTGATGGTGCGATTGCACAAATTGGTTCACATCTCTCAAACCCCAAATCGTATTCTCTCCCTCAATCATGATCTCTCACTCACCAAATCATTTCTCTCGATATTCATTCAAAGCAGTTCCAACAACAAACTAGGAAAATCAACCAAGCCAAGCACCAAACAAGATCACCGTAAAAAGAACACCACCAAAACCCTAGCTAATCTTTGCATGACATCAATCGAATGCAATCAAACAAAACCGTAATTACGAAGAATTGGTGTTAAGAGGTTCGAAATAAATTAGGATTTGATGAGTCAAATCATGGATTGCTCGCTACGACGACGGCGGGTAGTGATGGGATGATAGAGAGTAGAAGGAGAGGGAAAAGGAGAGGAGGAGAATATTTTGGGGAGTGGTAGCATGTATGTTGTTGGATGAGTGTAAAGGGATAGTATGAGCATTTTTAATAAATTGGGATCTCATAGGGTTTAAAAATTGGTGGTAGTACCTCCTTGGAGTAAAATCTTTCAAGTGATTGTAATAGCCCGAAATTTTAATATTAAATATACAAATATATATATAATACTATTCCAGACAATCACAAGTATCCCGGACAAGCCATGGAGGATCCGGGTTCAACACTCAATCTCGTCCTACTTCGCACGTCAAA
>JAOVYX010003809.1:0-10719 GCA_035668315.1 Drosera spatulata
TAATTTTCGAGCTATTATTTGATCATCATTTTTTTTTTTTTTGCATTTATTTGATCGTAATTTTCTGGGGCTTTACAGCTGTGAAGTCGGTATTCGATGGTGTGGTGGAGAAGGGAGTGAAAGCGTTTGTTGTTGAGTTGTTTCTGCGTTCGATCAAGTGAGATGAAAGGGATTGGGGATTGTTTTTGTGGTGGACGAGAGGGGGGAGATGGAAAGGACTGGGACAAGGATCGTGCTTGGGTCTGCACCGAGGTTGGAGGAGGCCAAGAAGGCGACGAGTGAACTCAGGGAATCGATTGATAAGTACGTGATGATGGAATTGTGATTATGAGGTTTTGATGGTTGATTGTTAATTGTTTGATTGTGTTTATGTTGGTATTTTTGTGATTCATTTTGTGGATTTGGGTTAATTTGTGGGATTTAGGATAAAGATATGAAATAGTGTACTATTATAAAATAAAACAGTGTGTTTGTATAAAATAAAACAGTGTATCTTTGTAAATGAAATTGTGTATCTTTATAAAATAAAATAGTGTGTCTTTATAAATGAAACTGTATATCTTTATAAAAGGAAACAATGTGCTTTGTAAAATGAAACAGTGAGTCTTTGTAAAATGAAACCGTGCATCTTATTGAATGAAACAATGTGCCTTTTGTTCAGACGCATTGTTTGATTTTCGTTAAGGCGCACTGCTTCATTTTATTCAGACGCACTGTTTTGATTTTATTCAAACGCACTGCTTAACTTTTGTTCAGGCACACTGTTTCATTTTGTTCAGACGTATTGTTTTGAATTTGTTCAGACGCATTACTTCATTTTATTCAGACGCACTGTTTTGATTTTGGAATCCGATGACGTCGTCGTATTCTGACGACTATTCCAATGATGATGGGGTGAATGTAGAGGTTGAAGTGAAGGCGAGGATAGGGTAAGAGATTAGATTGATTGATGAATATAGTTTTTTATAATTATTTTTTTTTATTGTATGTGTTTGGAATTTGTTTTACAAAAGTGTAGTTTTTGGAAAATCTTCCTTGCTATTATGTGATGGTCAAAAACATTAACCTTTGTGTTGTGACTTACGTATGATAACAAATTTCCTTAAAATGTTTATTAGTGTTAATTTGAGAAAATTTTAATTTTATTATGGAACGACGAAGTAAAAACCACACAATATCCATTTTTTTGTAAAAAAAAAAAGAGAGAAACAAATAGATGTCATATTGTAAAAAACTACTCTCTCAGAAGAAATACAATATTTGTCTTTTTTTATATCTCATAATAATTACAACATATCTTATTTGAAAAGTTTTTATCTAAAAAAAATATAAAATCAATCAAATTTAGTTATAATACATCCATTATTTCCTTTCACAACTGCTACAATAAATCCTACTATCATCAAAAAAAATTCTTTTTTAATCAAATTTCACAAAAATTTAACATACATATAAAATCTCGTGACGATCAATTTATTATTTTTATTATGGGACGAAGTGAGTAGTGGATTGGATGCCATCATTTCTATTGTCGTCTTACTAGTTAGTAAAAGTCTGCAGATAAATTTAAGGATTGGTATCCAAAAGCAACAGCAGTATGCAGTCCCTTTTTTGTGTGTGTTTTTTAGTTTATTTTTAGGGTTTATTTTTTAAATAAAAATTTATATATTTGGTTTAAGATTTAGGGTTTAGGGTTCAGGATTTTTAGGGTTTCTTTTGAGGTTCTTAGGGTTTATTTTTGTGTTTTGAGGGTTTAGGATTAGGGTTTAAGGTTTATTTTGATGTTTTAGGATTTATTTTTGGGGTTAAAAGGGTTTATTTTGATGTTTTTGGGTTTTAGGGTTTAGGGTTTAGGGTTTTTATGATTTAGAGTTTATTTAATTTTTTTGGGGTTTTCTTTACCTTTTTTATGTTATTTTAGGGTTTGTATGATTAATATTTTGGCTTTTAATTTTTAATTACTTTTATTCTTATTTTATTTCTTTCTTTCTTTGAATTTTTTTGGGTCATTGGAAAAATTACCACCACACAACTGCCTCCACACCACAGCCGAGGATCCGGTCCTAATTCACCGTCTTCATATGGAAAATATGAACACGAGGTAGCTCAAATTTCACAAGCCTCCGTTTTCTCACCACCACCGGCCAACACAACACAACACCACACCACACCCTTCCATTTTTCAACGCAACAGTGCAAGTCGTTGATGTGTGGCTCCAATTTCTCCAGCTCATGACACAGGCACGTCACACATTATTAAAGAATCTACTAGCAACTTGAAACCAAATTCATGACACAGGGAATTGGATGAGTACTTGTTGTTCTATTAGAATTACGAAGTTATCTTATCTCGATGACTCATGAAAAATACTTCGTATTACACTACTTTTTATTTTGAAGTTTTTTTCCTATGAAAATATTAAAATATTAATATATTATTATATGCTGTGTGGATTATTTATGATTATTTTATATATCATAATGTTAAATTATGAGAATTTATTTTGATTGTGATTGTTTGTCTTATGATAAAGATTAAAACGAAATTATGATATATTATAATAAAAATATATGATTTTTTTTTGTATTTTATTTTCAACTTTTTTGTAAGTATAGGTAGTGTGTTGCTTTTCGTAAAAGATGTAAAAAAAAATTAAAATTTCTGATAAATAATTCTCTACATCCCACGAAAAACACAATACATTGACTTGGATCGTATTTGAATGGTCGTGTTGACTATATTGTAAGTAACTTTTATGTCCTTGTAGTTTTGTGAGAAAGAGGAGTGAGAAAAAAAAAAGAAAAAATAATAGTATGAGATAATATGATATAAATCAAATAGTAGGGATATTTTGATAGTTTTATAAGTTTTGAAATATAAAAGTGTTGTATTTTTTATGAGATATCCGAATTATATAAGTGTTACACTTTTCATAGGACGAAGAAAGTATGAGAATTTTTATTGCAGGTGGGGTGTGAGTTCGTCGGCTTCGACCGCTTTATTTGGTTTTCTGAGGTTGCAAACTATTCAGTGGATTAAAAGATGATTCGTTCGAGATAACCTTGCAAAGAATAAGAGATTTTTTGTTTTCAAAATTTGGATTGATAATTTATTTTTATTTTTGTATTTTTCATTATAATAGAAGATTTTTTTCATTGTAAAGATATTGTTTTTATTTAAATGGATTGTGTCCCGCATACCGCATAGTATCATATGATTTTGTATATATATAATTTATTTGTCGTGTGTTAATTTATGGATCGATATTTTTTTTCATTGTAAAGATTGTGAAGATGTTTTAGTTTCTTTGTTAAAAAAAATTTAAAAATTTAAATAATTTGAAAAGATTGATAATGTTCCAATATCTTGATGTCGCACATATCAGATAGCATCAAAAAATTTTGTGTATTTTATAGTATATAATTAATTGCTACTTTTTATTATATATCACATCAATTCATTCTATTCTTTTTCTCACTCCTCTATCTCACAAAATCATAAGGATAAAAAGGTCACGAATCATACACAAGTGACATATGGCAACGAGTGTCACGATCGTCAGTTCTCCTTCGCGTCTTTGAGCTCTTCTTACAATGTATATGTTGGACTTTCATGTGTATACTGTTTTACTTTAATTTTGATGATAACAAACTTTATTTTCCACAAGATGCCTTCATGTATTTTGTGTAAGTGTTGCAGGTTGATGAACAAGTATACTCACACATAGGACATTTCACAAGGATTCAAGTCTTGGTCTAATTGATGGAAGAAATTGATGAATCAAGTCCAAGTGTTTGCATAGTATCAAACATGTGGAAGAATTTGAAAGTACAATGGCTCCTTATGTAATTCAAATGTGTAGTCTAAATATAAAGATATGCCAATCCAATATTTCTTAAGTATTTAGGAGCACCAAAGTCAAAAAAAGTTTTGAAACATTTTGAGTGTTCTGCTTCTGGTAATGGGATCAGTCCCATGAACACTATGAGTTTTTTTAGAAATTGTTCTAGATTTCATATTGTGGCTCTAAGTCTTTAAAATCTTACTTTGCATATTTCCTAAGGAGTCAAATGATTTGCAAAGATTATTTACATATTTGACTCAGAAAACGTGTGTTCTGTGGTGTCGTGGTAAGTGCTCAAGATTTATTCCTATTTTCATGGGTTTTGTGTAACATACCGACCTTCCACTAACCAAACCTCTCAAACTATTTTCTGGAGGGAAATTGCACGATCCCTGACTTATCCACTCACTGTATGTAACTGAAAATCTATTTTTGGAAACCCCAAACACGCACAAACCAATTTGAAGCCAAGGTCGAATTTTGAGATCAAAGCTTACGAGTGCTTGTTTTGGTTTCAATTAACTAAGGTTTGAAAAGGTTTTCGAATTCTAATTTACAATGATATTTTGAGGTGAATTCTAAACCTTTATGTGCTCTTAGATTACTTTTGACTGCTGTGAGTGTCATAAGGATAAATCGAGCCTTGTATTCGATTTATTGAGTCGGTAAATATAATCGATCCCGTATGAGATAAGTAGTTAGTTCGGGATAAAACTAGGGGTTTATAACAAGTCTTGGGTCAGACAGCTTGTGAAGTTGAGTTGTAATCTTAGGGTAGACTCAAGTGAGTGGTTTATAGTCCAAGAGTTAGGATACAAACTGGACGAAACTGTGTGTAATAAGGAAAGAATAGTGCAAAAGTTTCCAAATATCCTGCGGGGGACTGAATTAGTCTCACAACTAATAAGTTGTTAAGTATGGGGATACCAGTGTAAAAATCTCATGTTCATTATACATTCAATAATATAATTTTTGCATGCTCATTAGCCATTAATCACAATAACGGGATTGAAGCTTATTTACATTCGAATAATCAACTAAGTCAAGATTAAAAACTGAAATTGAAATCATTGTTATCTGAATGTCAATTGAAGATAAATTGGAATCATCACATAGCCTCTGTTAAGGTCATAGAAATTGACTGTCCAAGTTATAATATTGGTATCAATTCCATTGCTTATTCTGCTGCACAGTTTACTTACTTTTGTTGCTTGCGAAAAATTTTGAATATTTAGTTCACATCCCACTCTTGAATATTCTGACTCATAAGGCCTATCAGTATACCTTTGACAGTATTGTTAATCACGATTGTGAAGGCATTTTTCATGGCTATGGCACCCATAGAAAGATTGTATTATTATTTTGTCAAGGTCCAAAAATTATACCATAAGCACAAAAAGTATTTTGCTGCTCGTTAAACACCATTTACCAAGTCTAGCTCGGACCGATGTTACGTGCTCGTGTGTGTGCCCACAATTTATTGTTCTTTCATTCAAGGTAAAACAATAGAAGATCCCCGCGAACCAAACACACACAAGATCGAATAAAAAATCAATATACAACATATGAATTTATGTGTGAAATCCGAGTATCAGGAAAAAACCCACGACACTATCAGAAACCCTGATGACAAACCACTTTGTGAAAAGAAAATACGGGAGGTATGATAATTGTATCTCATTACAATGACAACACCCTCTAATAAGAGTAAATAATTAGAAAATCGTAACCTCCTAACATGGGACAGAGACCCAACTCATATAATAACAAAGATTAGGACGTACATAATTTTTGATAACCCATTTAGGTTTCGAGGCCTCCTAAATCTCCAACCGATGACTCCGCATAACACACATTTGTTGGTGCTGTGAAGTAACCGGTAACCTCAACCCAATATATATAGCCAATGTTTGAAATACTTTGTTAGCATTCATTTCTCACTTCTCATCATATATGTAGATAAAGATTTTCCAACAATGTTTTGCTCAAACTTGTTACTTCACATTCTATGTCCCATAACTATACTTAAGAAAATAAATCTCAACATAATCGAGTCAATTTATGAGCCTATACAAGATCCGCTCATGAACCTATTTATGTAAGGTTTTGGCTCATCTTATTCTATTAAATGTATTTGAAAATGAGCTCGAAGTTAGCTTAGTTGTGTAATAGACAATACTCGTGCCTGACTTTTGAACCGAGGTAAATGGGTCAGAAACCGATTCAATTCTTTTATAATAACTGCAATATGTGAGGTCTTTGATAGTGTTTTCTTAATTTATAACGTTCATGCAAGCACTGCTATATCTTTTCTTGATAGCGTTTTTTTAACCATCTCCATAGATTTATAACTGCTATCATAAGTTTTGGTCGAAACAATCATGCATACAATTATTGTACCTTTTTTTATAATCGCTATCTTTGTTAAACTGTTACAATAGATCAATATGATAGCATTTTTTTTACAACCCTATGCAAATGCTACCATAGAGACATCTATGCCAGAAACCGCTGTCATAATAATAATGTTACAATAATTGTCAATTCAGAAAAGCAATAAATGAATTGATTCCCAAAAAATAAAATAAAATTCCATCACCCCTAATGGTCTAGCATGAAAGTAACAACATTGAGGTTTTCGATTTGAATCCTCCCAAATGATTTTACTTAAGTCGGTCCATAGAAGCTATGGTAGCGATTTTTCGATCTTTTACGTTTTTAAACTGCTATTAAAAATCTAACATTGACCTATCATAATCTTATAGAAGATGATGTACATGACAGATTGGAATGACACCGTCGTATTCATGTAGCCGATCCCACTTGATGGGATAAAGAGTTGATTTGTTGTTGTTGTATTAAAAACCTAACATGTTGTAGTGAGTCCTCTATATGTCCTTTTATACTTCTTAGAATCAATCTATCATATGCAAGATGTTGAATGAAAACCTTTTTGAAGTAATGTTAATTCTTGTTGTATTTAGTGTGTGTTTTGAGCAAGTTTGATCGCATTTTAATATGAGTCAATGACTCCGGATTTGAGTGACTTTGAGTTTAATTCAATCTACATTCATTGGAGGTGAACGTGTTATAATTATTTTCTCAAAACTCATAAAGGGTGAATGAGAAATTGATGCTCAAAGTGTAGTTTTGATGTATTGAATGTGGTTGGATGTAGCAAAAATTGCTAAAATCACATGAAAGTTTGTGTTGGTGGAAGAGTAGTTTATAAGTGGGAATACGAGGATAAGAGTTGGGCCCCTTGGGGGTACCCAATTTTTGTGTGTGCGAGAGGACCTAGGCTTTCCTTGGTTAACACATGTGCCCGCACGCACTGGCTCGTTGGGCCGCGGGCCAATGGACTCGGTGGGCTTGGCCTGTTGGGCTTTGGGCCGCTGGACTAGGCCCAATACTCATTCCTCCTCTCTCTTTTTTTTTTTTTTTTTTTTTGTTTTGCAACAGAACATACCAAGAGGCATCTCTCCCTGTTATCCTCTATAAAAGCATCACTAAGGCATGCGAAAAGAACACACTTTGATTCCTTTGATCTCCCTTCTCCTTTTGTGCAAAACACGAGCGTATCGACGTGTTTTGCATTCTCTTTACTCCTTTTTGTGCGTTTGCTCCAGACGTTTTGAAGACAATCCGCGTCTTCTGTTTTCTTCTTGTTGTTGAAGACAATCTGCTTCTATCTTCTTCCTTTTGTGTCATCGACTGAACGTTCAAGGCATAACAAAGGTATGCCTGGTATATGATAAGGTAGTGCAACTTTATCGTATATGTTGTCGTTGTATCTTGGAGACTATTTGTCATAGACCGTATGCACAGAACGGGACAAATCGGTTTTTAGGAAAGAGTGCATACTTGCCTCGATAATTCTATTATCTCCCTCTTTCCTTCACCATTTCTTAAAAGATATAATCAAGCATACAAAAATCTTAAGACCGACTTTATACTGCTTGATTGTAACTTGGTGTTTGCATGGAGATTTTGATTGCCTTGTCAATGGAAACCGATTACTTTGCCTACGAGTCTGATTACCTTCGGGTCTGCGAATTTGATTGCATTGTCAACGGCTTCTGACTACAAGTTCTACAGATCTCTATTGCTATAACAAAGTAATATTGATCTCTTTTCTATTGTGTTTCTGCATGTGTGATCAAGTTAGTAACACACATTTGTTTCTGTTTGTGTGTACAGAAGAAATGGCAACTGAGGTTCCAAATACTGTTACTAGATTAAGCACAAACCCTCCTCGTGTGGTTGTGGCACCATATATGGTGCACGGGGAGAGACCAGAGAAGTTCACGGGAGTGGACTTCAAGAGATGGCAATAAATGATGCTGTTCTATCTCACAACCCTTAGTCTAGCGAAGTTTTTGACTGAAGAGAAACCACAACTTGATGCAGAAGAGAAATACCCTGTGGAGATAGTGTCGTTGGAGTCATGGAAGTACAACAACTTCCTATGCCGTAATTACATTCTGAACTGACTGGATAGCACACTCTACAATGTGTACAGTTCGTATGAGACCGACAAATCTCTTTGGGAGTCCTTGGAGAAGAAATACAAAACCGAGGATGCTGGATCAAAGAAATTCGTGGTGACGTGCTTCCTGGAGTTCAAGATGGTGGACTCCAAAACGGTGATGAGTTAGATCCAAGAGATCCAAATCATCATCCATGACATACTGGCGAAAGCTATGAAAATCTGTCAGACTTTTCAGGCTGCCACTATTATTAAGAAGTTGCTCCTCTCCTGGAGAAACTTCAAGAAAAGCATAAGCACAAGGAGATGAAACTTGAAGATCTCATCGTCCGTCTGAGGATCGAGGAGGACAACCACATGATTGAATGGAAGGCAGACAAGATGCCACTGGAGGCAAGAGCCAATCTGGTGGAACCCGGGATGAACCGCAAGAGGAAATAACCCAGTAAGCAGAAGCAAGGACATGCGAAGAAGTTCAAAGGCAACTGCTTCGTGTATGGTAAGCCCAACCACAAGGCTAAAAACTGCAAGGCTAAGAAGGACGGTCAAGGAAGAGTCAAACTGGCTGAAAGCAAGGACGTGTCCGCAGGAATGTTCGAGCTGAATCTTTGTGTAGTTATACTGGAGGCCAACGTGGTCGAGAACACAAGAGAATGGTTCGTGGATACTGGAGTCACCAACCATACTTGCGTAGACAAGGGAATGTTCTCTAGCTATACATCTGTTAATGACAAGGCATTGTATATGAGTAGTTCTTCATCATCTGTTGTCGCAGGACAAGGAACTGTTATATTGAAGCTTACTTCAGGAAAAGAACTTACCCTTAAGAATGTATTGCATGTTCCTGACATTAGGAAAAAAATTTAGTGTCGGGATCATTATTGTGTAAGGCATGATTTAGAATGGTTTTTGAGTCAGATAGGTTTGTTCTGACCAAAAACGGTATTTTCATTGGCCGAGGTTATTTATCTAGTGGCCTGTTTAAGGTCAATTGTATGCCTATATCCCGCAAGATGGTGACTAATAATAATAATAATCCTTCTTCTTACTTGCTTGAGTATTCTGATTTGTGGCATGTAAGACTTGGACATGTCAATTACAATGCTATCAAAAGATTGATAAGTATGGACCTGTTTCAGAGTTTAAAGTAGATCCACATAAATGTGAGATCTCTGTAGATGCTAAAATAACAAAGAGTTATTTTCCTTCAGTGGAAAGGTGTACTATGCCTCTAGAACTTATTCACAGTGATATCTGTGATTTAAAGTTTGTGCAAACTCGAGGTGGGAAAAAGTATTTCATTACTTTTATCAATGATTGTGCGAGGTATCGCTATGTGTACTTGTTACGAAGTAAGGATGAAGCTCTTGAAGCTTTCAAGCAGTACAAGGTTGAAGTTGAAAATCAACTTGACAAACGAATAAAGAGTATTCGTAGTGATAGAGGTGGGTGGAGAATATGGCGCTCCTGTTGATGAATTCTGCAACGAGGTAGGCATTTTCCATCAAACGATAGCACCTTATTCACCACAATCAAATGGCATTGCTGAATGCAAGAATCATACATTGAAAGAAATGATGAATGCCATGCTGATAAGTTCTGGTTTACCGCAGAATTTGTGGGGGGAGGGTATACTCTCTGCTAATCATATCTTGAATAAAATTCCACATAAAAGCAATGATAAAACTCCTCATGAGTTATGAAAAGGCCATAAGCCTTCCTACAAATATCTCAAAGTGTGGGGGTGCTTGACTAAGGTTGAAATACCAAGACCTAAGCAAGTGAAGATATGCCCCAAAATTGTTAATTGTATATTCATTGGATATGCACATAACAGTAGTGCTTATCGGTTCCTTGTGCACAAATAAAAAAACTCTGAGATACAAGAAAGAACGATAATTGAATCAAGGAATACTGTATTTTTTGAAGAAAGACTTCCTTGTCAAGAAAGGAAAGAAATAGAGTCTCAAAAAAGACCTCGAAAAACCTCCAATAGTTCACATCAAGAGTATGTAGAACCTAGAAGGAGCAAACGATCAAGGAATATCAAGAGTTTTGGTCCAGACTTTGATACATTTATGATGAAAAGTTAAGAACCAACTTCAATAAAAGAGGCTTTGACATGTCCAGATGCTCCGCTCTGGAAAGAAGCCATCAATAGTGAGTTGGAATCTATCATGAAAAACCATACTTGGGAGCTGGTAGATTTACCACCAGGTACAAAACCTTTAGGTTGCAAATGGATCTTGAAGAAAAAAATTAAGCAAAAGATTATAAACAAAAGGAAGGTCTTGATCATTTTGATACCTTCTGTAATACCCCAAGGAAATGCTTAAATGGTTTGATTGTACTACCTATACCAACAAGGTGCACCTTCCTTTTCGG
>JAOVYX010003810.1:0-10718 GCA_035668315.1 Drosera spatulata
AGGGTCCTATAATCATGCATGCTGGCAAGAGGTTTGTGTTGTTGAGAGTGCAAGTGAAGTTGGTTATCATGTATACGTGAATTGATCTCTAGCTCAATCAACTTGATGTTTTGGGTTGAGATAAAACTGACTGTATACATCCATGTTTTAGACTTGTTTCATTGGACTCTCCCTAGATCCTAATGATGTTTGCCCTTTTCGTTGTCCTCAGTTGGATGTATACGTTTCTTCTTCTTCTCTCTATTTGATGCGGAGCATTTTTTAAAAGGAGTCAACTGGATATATTTTTGCTGATGTGGATATGTTTTCTGTTTGTTTGTTACTTTCATCTAAAAGTTTGTTTAGATTTGATTAGTTTGAGTATCTTTTGATTTTTTTTTTCCTATTCCATATTTCTAGGACGATTTTATCGTTTTCGTTTGTTTTTTTTATTTTAAACACTTGTATGCTGAGCTTTAGATTCGTTCAGAAATAAACACTTTTACAGATTCATTCTCTTAGCTCGTGGACTCGAGTTTACTCCGTGATTCGGAACTAGAATCGTTCAACTAGTACGATAACTACTCAGTTACGCCTCTGTTCTGCGTCAGTTGGTATCAGAGTAGGTTTGCCTGTTTCAAATGGCTACTGACGCGAATGAAGGTGCTGTAACTCTAGAAGACGTCGCCCTCCATCTTGATGTGTTACAAGTGGTGGTAGAGAATTTAAGTGTACAGGTCAATGGTAATCAAACTGCCAATGAGAAGAAATTTGAGGACCTGAAGGTTCGGATTGACCAAGTCTCGCACCCGGAACATGCTGACTATTGGAATCGTGCCCAAGGAAATGCTCAAGATCAATCCGATGATGCAGATGTGCTGGGATCAATTGATGTACCTGTTCTTCCGCATCCAGCCCATGCTCGAGGTCAGCGGCAACCAATGAGGCCTGGTAACAACCGATATCGTCAGAATCCTTTATATGGTTTGGGTTCAGAAGATGATTCGGAAGAAGAGGTTGGCTATGCAAGGTTCAGAGGAGGAAGACGATATCAGGAAGCTGAGGAGTACCGGCTAAAGGCAGATGTCCCTAGCTTTAATGGAAACTTGTCGATTGAAGGCTTCCTTGATTGGTTGTCCGAAGTTGAAAGATGGGCGAATATGATGAACGTACCTGATGAGAAAAGTGGTTCGTGTAGTCGCGTTCAAGTTTAAAAGTGGTGCAGCAGTATGGTGGGACAACTTACAGAACATCTGAGCTTGTCAACACAAAGCCCCTGTCCGAACATGGCGTAGGATAAAGCAACTTCTCATGCAAAGGTTTTTGCCTCCTGAATATGAACAGCACTTGTTTCAGTTGTATCAGAATTGTTCACAAGGCAATAGGTCGGTGACAGATTACACGGCCGAGTTCACAAGATTGTCTGAGCGAAACAACCTCCCAGAAAGTGATGGACAACATGTTTCACGGTATCTGCAGTATCTATGGAATGTTGACGAAGCACACAATATGGCTTTTAAGGCTGAAATGGTGGAGAAGTCGGCCCGAGATACACTCCTGAAACATCATTCTCTGCAGCAAACAAGGGAAAACCTCCTTTGATCTCCGGACATTTGCAGACCAGCCAAGTTCAACAACCACCTAACTCTTGGAGCAACAACTCTAAACAAGCAGCAATTTCTGTTGGCAGGGATGCACCAAAGCCGACAACTCCCAATGTCAAAACCATGGGGGTTAAATGCTATAGGTGTGGAAAGATGGGTCATCGCTCCAATGTGTGGCCAGAGTGTAGACCCGTGAATCTGGTAGAGAGGAGGACCATGGAGAGCATGAAGACGAGGTATGCAGGGATGAAGATAGTGGTGATCGTGTCAGCTGCGTGGTACAAAGGATTATGTTTGGGGACAAGCGGAGTGATGATTCACAACGTCACAGCATATTTCGGTCACTTTGCAGCATCAATCAGAAGGTGTACGACTTGATTGTGGATAGTGGGAGTTGTGAGAATTTTGTGGCCAAGCGACTAGTTGAATATCTGAAGCTTCCTACAGAATCGCACCCGAATCCACACTCTATTAGATGGATTAGAAAGGAGCCAACAGCAAAAGTGACAGAAATCTGTCGGTTGTCTCTTTCCATAGGAAAATATTATAGCAGTGATGTTGTGGACATGGACGTGAGCCATGTCTTGTTGGGAAGACTGTGGCAGTGATAGAGATGTTGAGTACAAGGGGTGAAGAAATATTTATGTGTTTGTGTGGGAAGGTAGAAAGATTGCAGTCGCTCCGACATCAGACCAACGTAAAGCTTCCAAGGTGGAACATAGTTCTTTCTTAGCTATTGTTGATAAAGAACACGAGTTCGTTGTAGATGCCAAAGATTCGGAAGTGATACATGTGTTGGCCGTGATGGCACCGATTCTCGATGGACAAGTGAAACAAGCAAGGGAAGTCATGCCAAGTTGAAGCCATTACTGGAAGAATTTAAAGAGATTGTTCCGGAAGACCCACCAGACCAGCTGCCTCCCATGAGGGATATTAAGCATCACATTGACCTTATTCCCTGAGCCAGTTTACCGAACCTCCCACATTATCGAATGAGTCTGACAGAAGGGGCTATATTAAGGGAAAAGATTGAATAGTTGCTACAGAAGGGGTTCGTCCGCGAGAGTTTTAAGTCCGTGTGGTGTAGCAGCTTTACTAACGCCAAAGAAAGATGGCAGTTGGCATATGTATGTTGATAGTCGGGCAATTAACAAGATTATAGTGAAGTACTGATTTCCTATTCCACGTCGGGAAGATATGCTGGACATGCTGGGAGGATCAAAAATATTTTCAAAGATTGACTTGGGTAGCGGATATCATCAGATTCATATTAGGCCTGGGGATGAATGGAAAACGGCTTTCAAAACAAAGGAAGGCTTACATGAATGGTTGGTTATGCCATTCGGGTTATCAAATGCACCAAGCACCTTCATACGTTAATGAATCAGGTATTACGACCATTTGTTGAAAAATTGGTGGTTGTTTACTTTGATGATATACTCATCTATAGTAACAATGAAGTGGCACATTTTGAGCATTTGCGACAAGTACTAACAGCATGGCAGGCCAACAAGCTGTTTGTGAACCTTAAGAAGTGTTGTTTCATCACAAGCAAGCTACTCTTCTTAGGGTTGCAGATGGAATTCAGGTTGATGACGATCAGGTGCGGGCTGTTCGTGACTGGCCTACACCAAGGACTGTCAGTGAAGTTCGTGGTTTTCATGGCCTAACTACCTCCTATCGCAGGTTCATTAAGAACCTTGGCGCTATCGCAGCACCTATTACTGATTGTTTGAAGAAAGGCAAGTTCAAGTGGGGAGGAGAAGCACAGAAGGCATTTGATCTGATCAAGGAGAAGCTTTGTAAGTCCGTCGGTTTTAGCACTTCCAAGCTTTGAGAAACTGTTTCAAGTAGAGTGTGATGCTTGCGGAGTAGGAATCGGAGCTGTTTTGTCACTAGAAGGACGACTCGTTGCATTCTTTAGTGAGAAACTCAATGAAGCTAGACGCAAATGGAGTACATACGATCAAGAGTTTTATGTTGTGGTTCGGGCTCTGAAGCATTGGGAGCATTACTTGATTTAAAGGGAGTTTGTGTTATATACAGATCATCAAGCGCTGAAGTTCCTAAACAACCAGAAGCATTTGTACCGTAGACATGCTCGATGGATGATGCTATTACAGAAATTTCCATTCATTATTAAGCATAAATCTGGGCAGCAAAACCACATTGTTGATGCTCTTAGCCTAAGGGAAAATTGGTTGGTGACGCCGTCACAGGAGCTCGTCGGATTTGACTGTTTGAAGGAAGAATATAGTTCTGATGAGGACTTTAAGGAGATTTGGGACAATTGCAAAACAAAAGAGTCTGTTGGTGAGTTCTGCTTGCCTTTGTATACCCAGAACTTCTCTTTGAGAAAACCTTATAAGGGATTTGCATGGAGGAGGTCTTGGTGGACATCTTGGATGCAACAAAACCATTGCTAGTCTTGAAGAGCGATATTATTGGCCATAGTTGAAAAGAGATGCTGCAAAGTTTGTGTGAGGTTGTCGAGCTTGTCAAGAAGGCAAAGGACATGCTTAGAACACCGGTCTTTACACTCCTCTCCGGATACCCGAGGATATTTGGGAGGATTTGATCATGGATTTTGTGTTGGGGCTTCCTTGTACTCAACGAGGGTTGATTCAGTTTTTGTGGTAGTGGACAGGTTTTCGAAGATATCTCACTTTATACCTTGTCGAAAGACTTCAGATGCATCTCATATCGCTCGGTTGTTCTTTCGTGAGATTGTGCGTTCTACATGGGGTTCCAAAGACTATCACTTCTGATCGTGACACGAAATAGTCACTTTTGGCTCATGCTATGGAAGATGTTTGGCACTACTCTGAACCGTAGTACCACTGCCCATCCTCAAATGGACGGTCAATCAGAGGTAAGTAATCAAACTCTTGGCAACTTAATTCGTTGCATTTGTGGGGATCAGCCAAAGCATTGGGATTATGCACCATCGCAAGCAGAATTTGCGTACAATAGCGCTGTCCATAGCTCTATTGGGAGGTCACCATCTTCTGTTGTTTATGTGCGGGTTCCTAGACATGTGGTGGACTTAGTTCGCCTCCCTAAAGTGCCTGGTATGAGTGTAACAGCTCAAGCAATGGCTGAGCAAGCTCAGGCAGTTCAAGAGGCGGTTAAGAAGAAGCTCGATGAATCAAATGCTAAGTACAAGCTGGCTGCTGACAACCATAGGCGTTCGAAGGTGTTCAAGGAAGGGGATATGGTTATGGTGTTCTTGAAGAAGGAACGATTTCCTGTGGGCACCTACTGCAATTTGAAGCAACGCAAATATGGACCTTATAGAATTTTGAAGAAGATTACTGATAATGCCTATCTGGTAGATTTGCCCAGTTCACTCGGAATATCATCTTTCCACGTCTCAGATTTATACAGAGTATCATGCAGCCGCACCTTTGTATCCAGCACGTAACTCTGAGACGAGTTCTTTTAAGTGGATTGGAATGATGCGGAGTATTTTTTAAAGGGTAAAATGTTTGTATGATTAGTCATATGTGTGGTTAGACTATTGGATTTTCAAACTAATGATTGAGATTAAAAACTCACTTCTTCATTAATTGAAAGAAGAACAGTTGATATTTGATCTCATCCATTGATTCTAAAATCCAATGATTGTATGGCTACCCATATAAACACTTTATCTTTTTTTAAAAGGAGTCAGGTGGATATATTTCTGCTCATATCGATATGTTTTTTGTTTGTTATTTTCTTTTAAAAGTTTGTTTAGATTTGATTGGTTTGAGTATCTTTTGATTTTTTTTTTTCCAATTCCATATTTCTAGGAAGATTTTTTTGTTTTCATTAGTTTTCTTATTTAAAACACTTGTATGTTCCGTTTTGGATTCGTTCCGAAATAAACATTTGTACAGATTCATTCTCTTAGCTCGTGGACTCGAGTTTACTCCGTGGATTCGGAACCAGAACCGTTCAACTGGTACGATAACTTGTCACTTACGTCTCTGTTCTGCGTCATAATTTAATATTGAGATGCTTGAGAGCTGAGCTATACGAGTGCCTAGTGGCTATTATGCTATTAGTGATTTAGATGTAATTCTCAATGTTCTTTTTCACAATGGACGAGCTAAATAATGTCTTACGTGCCTCCGAAGGCATTCAGTCAAGGGAGTCGACCTGCTAATTTTGACTTTGTCCTTATCAGTTAAATTTTTACTTCGGATTAGTCAACAAACAGCTAACCCTGGATTATGCCTTCTTATTTTTTCATATTTACTAGTGGCCCATGTGAACTAGTGCTGAAGTCCCTTTGTTCTCCTGTACTTGTTTTATAACTTCATTTTTATCACTCGATATTCATCCGTATTGTTCTTGTCTCTGAAATTTACGTAGGCAATTTGATCTAGCAAATGGACACTGGATATGAATGCATCTTTTCAACGACTACAAAGACCCGCTCTTCTTGTCACCAAATGACATTAGCTACTTCTTTGCTACCATATGCGTAGTCACCAATGCCTTGGTGGACATACAACTATAAAGCTAAATTGTACGCGGAGTTGCTAATTTCAGCTACCAGATTCAAGTACACGATAAGAATACTTCCTCTTTACTTTACTATCTGAATCATCATTTGATTATGAGGTTATTGCTTTGACAATTGATGGAAGTTTAATCTTGGCTGGTATCTTTGATAAGACCTTTTTTTTTTTTTTGGTTGATACTTATGCTAGTTAGTATTCCCTCCGTCCCATAAAAAAATACAACGGATTGATTTGGTACGTGTGTCGATGTAAAGTTTGATACACGTGCAACGACGATCAAACGAATTTTTTTGTAAATTTGTCGTGAAACATCAATGATTAGGTAAGTTACGTACTTCAACCTAATACATGTATACATATATATAGAATAATGCAATATACGTATGTGTTGCACCTTTCGTGGGACAAAGGGAGTAGTACATATGGACCCTGTTGATAAAGAAAATAGTGGTACTGACTAGCCATGATCCGATCGAAATCGCTCACTCCATGTCTAGATTTGTGTGCAGAAGGGTTTATAAGAGGGACAAAGCTCTTCCACGGGTTCGTTGTTTTCCTCGTCTACAAGTTGTTGGGGAATAGAGCTGCCTGTCACTTTAACTAACAGGACGTTAATTGTCTAGGGTGCATTTCCCTAATGAAACGCGATGTGCTTTATTGAACAAGCAAGCTCTATTTCATTCTCAGGAGCTTAACATAGCATATACACGTGTATGACGGAATCTCACATTCTGCATGGGTAGATAATTCATACAGAATGAGATGATAGGATGGAACCTATTGTTCATGGCATTTACTCTAGGTAGCAGGTCCAAGGTCTTGTTAGCGTAATTGACATTAATTGAATTTATATTGTCAATCTTTGTTAATACTATGATAAGTAGGTAATAATACAATCTAATTAGGTTTCCGTAGACTATTAATGTATTCTATACAAGTCTTATAGAGGGGAAACAATTGGCTAGTATGTTTTTTAGTTTTTACATTCTCCATCCAAGGTAGCATAAGCCTCCGACAACACTAAAAGGTAAGAATAATGGTTAAGGAATTATAGGGTATAAAAAAATTACTACAAAGTATGCATGCAAATGTTTACCTAATGAACAGTCATTTTGTATCTGTGCTGTCACTCTATGATTAGTCTACATGTATACTTAGTTAAATACAGACCATAAGGAAACCTTTTTTCATTTTTATTTGACAGCTTCCGATTTCGTATAAGTTGATGTCAATCGGTACACAATCAGCGTGGGTGCTGGAGCAGCACCTTCCAAGTTCCAATGGAATTACTCTCATCGATTCGTTTTTGTTTTTTTGTTTTCCTTTTCTCTGAACATCGAAAGTAGAAGACAATTCACCACCAACTATGTGATGGAAGAAGTCTACTTGTATAGCAAGTTGTTTGGTCGTCTATCAGTCTCAAGTTGGTAATCTGATCCTTGAGCCAGTATATTTTCGTTCATTGTGTAGATCTAAACTTTCCCACCCTTCGTCGTCCCCAAAAGATAAAACGTGTATTACCTGCTTGAAACGGCATGAGTAACTACATTGATAATTTATAGAATCGTTTGATCAATGAAATGCTAACTATAGCTGTTAAGAACAAGTTGCTTCATTTTACATTGTGTAAGACGTATACTTTGTATCCTAATCAACTCTATCAGGGTTCCAGGTTTGAAGTCGTATCCAAAAATTAGATATCTACATAATCAAAGACTCATGTTGAGAGACAGGTGGTTTAGTCGTACAGAAAGATCAAATCTAGTCGCATTCTGAACTTCTCTTTGTTGAAGGGAACCACTAGGTGCAGCAACCCAAGATGAAAGTACTATTTAGATTTGATTCTATTTTTGTTTTTAATTCCTTAGTTACAGAAATGAAACTGTGATGTTAATTTATGTTTTTATGATTTTACTGTCTTATTAGTTTCCATTTGCTGTTTTTTCATATAAACAAGAAGTCTCTGGCCATCTGCTGGACCTAAATTGTGGCTATGTCTTCTCCGCTGCTGAGGGTTTCAACTTTCAAGGCCTTCCCATGGGTTGAGGATACTCATCAAATCAGAGGACAAACCCTAGCGATCAAATTTGAGCTGTTGTGTGGTTTACCAGGTTAGATAGATTTTTTCTCTCTTCTTCGATTTTCAATTTGGTTATTTGTACTTCGATGAAATGCATGTGAGTTTATTTCGAATTGTAGTCTACAGCTCTACATGTGTAAGACCCAATAAGAGAGAGTGTCTTGTGCATGCGCTTGGAATCTCTTGCTTTCATGTGTTGGTCAGAGGCAGTTGTAAGCAAATCGGATCGTTTGTCGTCAAAAGACATCAATTACTAATAGGTGTCGAAAATTCTTGGTCTTCTAGCCGCTTCCAAATCCTTGCGTAGAAACCGCATACATCCAACGCAAAAGCCTCATTTCTAGTATATGCATTTTAATTGGGCCTTCTTCATAGTCTAGTACTGCGATCCATATATCATTGTTGGTCTTATCAATGTATGATAATACTTTCTCCTTAGTTCCAAGTAGATTCTCATGTCACACATTACTCCTGAAGCTTGTCTTCATTACTGCCTTGTTGTTTAGATGATTAATGTCTATCTATCTCTCTGTTCCCTTGGATCACATTTCAAAGCTACTTGAAGGATAGTGTACTCAAGATCACCTGTGAGCCAATAATGACTTTCGAGTCATGAACTTTTGACTTCATTGAACCTAAACTTCATGTACTTCTTCCACTAAGCTTAAAGTTCTTCACTTTCAACTTTTCCCGCTATCTTTTCTGCTTATAATTTATTTCATCCTCGTCTCGTCAATGTCATCTTTTATTTGATTGAAGTCGCTCATCTTTTAGTGATAGTATCAGTGGTCATGTTAGCTCCAGAACAACTGGATGAAGTTAGTTGAGATAGAAGAACTTATACATGCTCTTCGACATTGTCCTAGTAGTCAGTTCAAGTTCGCAAAAGAGTCTGCTGATCAAGTTTTTGTTTCAGTCCATTTATTGACCGACTGAAATGGGAATTCAGTGCGTTGAGGGATTAATTTTTTTTAGGGAACAATAGGTATGTATCAATGGAGCTACAGAGATCTATTTTCTTGGTTACAATTTCAACAAAGGAAGTTAGGACATTCTACAGATATGTTCTACCCCTCAAAAACAGTAGCAAGATTATTCAATTAAGAGGGGTACGAGTTGGTAATGGAACACGCAATGTTCCTCTCATGCAAGTAAGAGATTTGCATGTGGTCAATTACAAGATAATAAGATGATTTCCACAAACATAATGGCCGGGGCACATGACAAGAGATGTGCGTATGGTGCGGCTGACGATAAAGAGGTGAAATTCCACCATGGATAGAATACTTTGCAACTCTCCTTACCAAACGCTGCACTTTTGAGGGGCAAATGTGATCATTTTGTTATCAAGGTAATATTTGAATGCGTAATTCTGTTGATAGAATATTCCCGAAGATGGAGAGTGAAGTTGATGGTTCGGTCACCAGGCAAATCAGTGGTAATCCAAAGAATAAGACAAGTTTTGTATGAATATGTTGCTATTGGGGATAGTCATATTGGCTCCTCCTGCAAAGTGGTATGTCATGGTCACATTAGGATATGGGCCGCCCGTGTAGTACCAGCATGTGCTAAGTCCGCTGGCGCTCAGGAACGGGGAAGGAATTGGCTTAACCAATAAATAACTCTTTTGCCTTGATTGCTGCGATAATTAGTGCTGGAAGATAAGTGTAGTTCCTGAGTCAATGATAGTCCCGCCGCTGCCATCTTTGTTGAGCGCTAACGATGATTGAGGGTATCTCAATGGCTCTCCATATTAACACTTACGCCTTGGATTAGCACGGAGTAGTATGTTGGGTAGGCATCATTCTTTTGTATCGGTGTCGACTGGCTGTTGTTAGGAAATTTATTCAGAGGAGGAGATCCGATGTAAATGTGGCTAACGTCACTGCTTGAAAATGTGACAACGCAATAAGCGATCTTTTTATTACCTTGCTGCTGTTGAGAAGCTAACGACAACGGGCCTTGGCCTCGACCAATCAAGCCATCAGTACCTGAAAATGTACCTTGATTATTTATACCACATCCGAAGACAATGCCTGCCAGAGAAGTCGAGTTTCCTTGTGTTTTCACGAAGGTGAGGGTTTCGGTGCTTAGGTTTCCTTGCGTGGTGGATTGGTCGCCATAGCCGTAGGAGTAGATGCAGTTGTTGGAGTCACGTGAGGATGATGGTAGTAGATCCTTGCAGAATTGGTCGCTAAAGTTCACCTTCCTATAAGTAGAAGATTTTGATGGATCGTAAAGGGCTGTTACTTGAGTGAAGCAATTGGTGCAAGGCTTACACTGTGTCCAGCATAGATCGCTTCCGGTATCAAAGATCCACACTTTGTTTTGTCCAGGCGTTCCCAAGGATATGTTACAGACATTCTTGCCGCCCGCGCTATAGGAAGGGGATTCCCCCGTGAAAGGGGTCGTGGCCAAGGATGTAAACCTCTGCAAACGGTGCTTTCCTCTCTGGACGGCACGGTAAAGAAGCTCGTACTTGGTGTAGCCTTTGCCTGCATCACGATGGTGGACGGGGACACGAATGCTTGTTTTTGAATCATG
>JAOVYX010003811.1:0-10712 GCA_035668315.1 Drosera spatulata
CCCCCCCGACGTTCTGTTATGCAAGAAATGCAGCATTTTTTCGCCGTCGCGGGCGCGACTCAGGATGGTCGCGGGCGCAACGTTTCTGAATTACTGAAAGTGCAGGAAATTCACGTCCGACGCTCACGAACCCTTCGGACATCACCACTAACGCATATGTTCCATACCTCACACATAATTCACAGCACAGGCATGTCCCAAAAGCGCACAAATGTAAATGAATCTCGTATATGATTCTGCAATATCAAGCTGATTACTTCCTCACGCTTGATTTGCATCAACATATGCTTTAGTTCTCATGACCTTTCCAATCCAGTATTTCTCAACTCGAGTACATACTCATTTATATACTCAATCCATTTGACTTATGTTTCTCATCTTACACTCGATGCATATGCAATCCTATCAATTTGGCTTATTTATGTTTCGTGTTTCCTTAACATCTAACCCAAAAACCCTGCTCTGATATCACCCTGTAATGCCCCGACTTTCCGTACTGGATCACACTTGGGAGTTATGCCGTCACGGACCAAGCCTGTGACAAGGTCAAATAAACCGAATGGGTTTAGGGGTATAGAAGTAAAGCAACTGTAAACAGTAGCCACATTCATAGCTTACAATTTCGAATATCTGTTTTACTTACAATATTGGCGCAAAAAACAATCCGGATCAAAGATTACATTAAACAAAATAGACATCTGATCCGTTATAATATCCGAGAGCACGTGAGATTATCTATATGCATGCAAGCTCACACTAAGGACCTTCAGGCGCTATTGGGGGCATACCTGCAATGGAAACACATAACCGTGGGCTAACGAAGCTCAGGAACCTAAGGTGTATGAATCCCAATTACAGGAAACTTTCGCTAACGGCTATGGCGACCGCCGAAAGCCCCTAAAACACTTTTATAATATGATAGGAAAATATGGGCGCCATATCAAACAGCATCTTTTTACATTGCTTTGTATGGCTTCGTATCACTTTAAAGAGTCATTTCTTTCTTTTGCATTTAGTTAGAGTTCATGACTTGACTCAAAAGCGGTAACTCCAAGGATATGACCGACACGGAATACAGAGATAAAGTGTCAATTGTCAGTCGGGCTACCCAATAGATTATATTTTCGCACCTGCAGACTTCGTGCGTCGCCTTGTACCTCTTGTGCGCTTTAAATGAGGCATCGTATGCCAACATTAAGATAATTTGGGCCTCCCTGCAAAGCAGAACCCGTGGCCCCGCCACAACGGTGTCGAAGCCGCTGTATGCATGCAAAGAGGATGGGGGATGCCCATCGCTCCCTATCTAGTTCTCACCCGTGATGATGACTCAGAGCATAACATTGGAGTGCAATGACTCAAACCCAAGCCTCCAAGGCTACTCAAGGAAGCAACGAATGATCGCAATGGATCAAAGAAGGGACGCCATGTTCGACCTTCTCCATAATTTCAAGAAAAATGACCAACGATCCAACGGATCCAACAAGGGACTTCAACGTCGACCTTAACAACTCAAGGATGCGATATTTCTTATTCGTTCGCTTTTTCATTAGTTCACACAGATAGCGTAACTATGCTCTACATCCCCCGCTTTCTTTTTATTCAACGTTTAGTGGTCGCTTTCATGTATTTCCCGAGAGGGTATATATATTATAAGGGTACATATTCTATTTCATTTCAACTCCAAATACCCCACAGCACATATCAATATGTAAAACAATCATCCCCGGTCTCGATCCTAGTGTCAAGGCTTGTTATTATAACCCCATCCCCCTCATGGTGCAATTAGTACCCCCTTTTTATACATAATCCCATGATCGAGTAAAATCCGTCGTATCGCTACTCCAAGCATACATATGTCTAACGAAACACGTCCATGGTGTTTTAAGATCATAATTAGCATAAATTTACGTACGCATGTGTTCATGCATGCATCCATGCATATTTTGTAGCAACCCTAGTTTCGTTATCGCCTTAACATATCAAAAAAGGAACCAAGCATATCATCGCCCTCCGGGCGGTACACTTCTCATCACATTCAACATAACACATCACATTGAGGAAATATTAAGCACGAGACGGATCGAGAGGGGTTAGGTTACCTTTGAAGCGTGTTTAACCCTAGTTTTACATAGGGTTAAAGAATCCTTAGAACCTTTGATACCCAATGTCACCTGACGTCACCAAGGCACTTCGCCTTGCTCCGTCTACCCTCTGTCACCTGCTGGCCATCGGACTTTGATCGGAAGTTTGTCGGAAGTTCGTCGGGAAGCTTCGTTAAGTCGTTTTACGCTCGTTCGCGCACATCCCTTGGTACCTATGGCATCAAGAACCCTTCCCCCGCTCTCAAATCCTAGTACAAAAACATGACAAATAAACGTCTATCATCTCCTTGGGATTTAATCCATCACTTTCAACCTTTCTTCGTCCAATACATCATCACCAGTTATTAGAACAACTAGCTTATCCTCACCGATAACAATCACTCACACATCGAACGTCAACCAACCAACATAACATTAATCATCGCCAACCCTTCGGTTTTACCAAACAACCAATCCCCACAACTCACCATATCAAATATAAACCGCTCGTCATAACCCCGACAACATAGATCACACAATCATGTCAACCCGGCGACAATCAACCCAAACACAATCAAAACACACAATTTCATGAATCGGAAAGGGGTGAGGTTACCTACCCGACGACTTATTCGTAACAAAACACGGGACGGACGATGAGAGTAACCAAACGAAGCGTCGGGTCGCCCCGGGCCTATCGGGCCATTGTCGGGACCGTCGGGCGAGGTGATTCATGTGGTGGTTCGATGTGAGCTCCTCGGGTCGCGGTCGGGGCTGTAGGTGTCGGATCTTGCTCGCCTGGGTCAAGGACCATCGCCGACGGGCTCTAGCGACGTACGGCGGTGGTACGAGGGTGGTGGCTCGCGGTGGAAGACGATGGCTCGGCTCGAGGCGATGCGCGGCAGAGATGGCGTCGGCTAGAGCTGCTGCAGGCGGTGTCGCGGCTGGGGATCGTCACTTCGGCCGGATCCGAGCTGTCGGTGTCTCAGGTGGACCGTGCGGTGGTTGGGGATGGGTGTTTGGTGGTTAGGTGGTGGCTATGGGGTTTTTGTGAATGGTGGATACGGGGGTGAAGAAAAGATAAGGGGCGTATGTGTGTGAATTATTTCGTTCTCCCTTAATGCCTCATTCAATCTATTATTTACTAAATTTTGTAATATTAATTCATTAATAATTTATTTGCATCGATAAGTTTATCCCATAATTAATAATATCACGTTCCATGTAATATTCATTATTTATGGGATTAAAATCATTAACCCAAATGCGCAACGTTTGAAACGTTATATCATTATTTATTTGCAATATTTATTATCGCAACTATCATTTAATTATCCTAAATATTCCATCGTTATATTTGATTCAATAATCAAATATTTTCATGGATTAAATCCATAACCTTTAAGCACGACTATTTTTAATTCGTAACGTTATATTTAACGTCTTTTATTCGTGCTTTATTTACATACGTATTGTACGTATGTTATATATTCATTTTTAAATTCTCAAAATTTTCGGGTATGCAAAATAAATAAAAATGATCCTTAAATACTTAAATAAAAAGGACACGGGAACGTAGAGTTTGATTGCATTATCTTTATGATATGAACTAACGAAAAGCGAAATACACAATTTACGTATCTTTGAGTTGTGAAGGTCGAGTATTGTGCGTCCTTTCTTGGATCCATTGGGTCATTGGTCGTTTTTCCTGAAAATATTTTGAAGGTCGAGCATTGCGCGTCCCTTCTTGGATCTGTTGGATCGTTAGTCGTTTTTCCTGAAAATATTGAGAAGGTCGAACATGGTGTCCTTTCTTAGATCCGGTGTGGCCATTGTCATATTCTTTGAAATTGTTGTGATGAAGTTCGAGCTGGACGTCCCTTCTTGGATCCATTGAGATCATTCGTTGCTTTTTTGAATAGTCTTGATGGCTGTGAAAACGTTATTCTTTTAGCCATCATCACGGGTGAGGATCTAACTAGGAAGCGGTAGGCATCCCCCATCTTCTTCACATGCATAGAGCGGCTTCGACGTCGTTGTGGCAAGACCACGGCTTACTCTCTGTAAGGAGGTCCAAATCATCTCAATGCTAACATCCGGTGCCTCATTGAAAGCGCATAAGAGGTATAAGGCGATGCACGAAATATCCAGGTACAGAAATAAAATTTTATGGGTAGCCTGACTGATGATTGCCGTCCTATCTCTATATTGTGATTCTGTCATGTCTCTAGAGTTGTTTTTTTGAGTCAAGTCGAGTTATGGACATAAAAGATATGACAACGTATAAACGAAAGTACTTATTTGATATAACGCTCATATTTTTATAAAATATGAAACGCTTTATTGGAACTCACCGATTCACCATAATCGAGGGAGTGCCCTGCAAATGAAATTCACATACTCTAGGTTATTGAGTTTTATACTCACATATTATGTATTCCGTTTTCAGAAATTCAACAGGTTGATGATAGAGTCCAATTTAGTGAAAACTACGTGCATATAGCTTATCATGTCTCCTTTTGGAATAATGTATCAGTTTAGGTTTATTTTAGACAATAAGTAACAAAATTGATAGCACTCTGGAAGCTTACTCGAAATATACCGAAAGTATCATGTAATATAACTTGTAATAATTTGATTACTGAAAATAGACTGTTATAATTATGTAATATAACTGTTTAGTTGATTTCCTAACTTTCTATACCTTTAAATCCATTCGGGTTATTTGACCTTACTTTGCATCGAGTAGGTCTTTAGCGGCATAACACCCGCGTGTCATCTGATATGGAAGTCGGGACGTTACAGATATGATGAGCATTTTGCTTGTAATGATCATCTTGGGCTTACATTGGACCCCGAGGGTTTTTGGTATGTACTTTTCTTTTCAGTTCAATTCAATTTTTTATTTTTTTGTCATGTTTTTAAATTAATCATCTCATATATCGAAACTTTGTCATTTTCAGGTTTGACGACCACTCTGTGGTGTCCCATGTCGCAGTCTTTCGAGAGTTGCTACGCGTGCTGAAAGACCTGTTGGAGGGACATTCCCCTAAGGGTCAGGGACAAGATGTTTGGATATTTGAGGGAAAGATTGAATCCTAATTTTTATATCTATTTATTTATTTTCCTATGTTTGTAATTTGTGGCCTTTTTTTTTTTTTTTTTGTAGGAGCTGTATCATTGGCGGCACGAGCACACTATTGTCGTGATAGTTGGTTGGAGAGCGAAGATGATTCAGCAGGTGAGGGACCATGTGTACAAGGTGAGGCCGATTTTTGCTAAAGACAAGAAGGTTCTAAGAGTCGATGACAAGACAAAGGCTGCATCAAAGAAGATTTGGGAAGAAGATCCTGAGCTCTAAATCCGATCGCAGCATGGTCAGGAGAACAGGAGCAAAAAAAGAGGAGAAGCACACCCGGGGATCGATGTCGACTATCAGTGTCACCAAGAATATGGTAAGTAACTTGTTTAATAAAATCAATTTGATTTGTAGTTGTCTTTAAAGTAGTTTGAAGTGATTTTGTTTTATTTTGTTAAATTTCTCGTGCGTTGGAATGATTCCGATCGATATCTATTGATTGCAAGAAAAGGAGTTAAAGAACAAAGTAAAATAGATGGAGGTATTTGAGAAGACACACACAAAGAAGGGCAATGGAAAGGCTGACGAGGTGGCATAGTGTGATGATAGATCCAAGGAGACGACGATAACTTAGGTTTTTTTTTTTTAGCTCTAAAATATTTTTGTTCTAGTTTCTGAACTAATTGAAATTTTTTCAATCAAATAGTTAGTTTCTTACTCAAAAATTGTTTTTTTACATGCTTAGTACTCAGTACTAAAGAGGCAGCTCCTGGATAAGTTCCTTTCGGAGACAACTGATGATACGGAATCTATCGAGGAGGAGATCAGCGACGCATAGAGACGGACGTACCTCTAAATGAAAGGGTGCAAGAAAGGGCGCGTCTATGATCTTGGCTCGGTCAGCTCTATGTTCTACTTGAAGGACACACTGTTCTCAAGTAGAAAGGCATCTTCATGAGCAGAGAGTCGTCGAATCGCTGCATTGGAAGAGAGCAATGCGACCTTGACATCACGCCTTGACTAGCTGACTCAGTTAGTCGAGCGCCTATCCCAATACTTACACAGTGCGATAGCAACTTGCTTGATCGGCCTCCTCACCATCCTCGGGATCCACCGTCCCTCCACCCCTCTCCCCTGGGATCCAACATTGATGTAGGATGTTTTTTTGTGTTAGATGCTGGTTTGTCAACCCAAAACGCATATTTTTAAGTGTTTGATTGGATGTATATAGCGGGCAAGGATCAATTTCAGCTATTTTTCTTCTCCTGAAAATCAGTTTTGTGATCGTTTTCGATTTTTTTAGTCGCTAATTAGCAATACCTTCTGTTGCTAAGTATTGAGTTCCAAAAAAAAAAAAAAAAAGATTACGACCGAAATTGCTTTATCTTTCTCTATATTACGATAGTTATTGTCGCTAAACAGTCACTGACAAGAATTATATCGCTAAGGTCCTGGATATGAGATTAGCGGCCATTGCCTTTTCTGTCGCTATTTTGCTATAGTCCAATCGCAATTTTGCAACGAAATTCAAAACTTTCGGTCGCAAACACAATTAGCATCTAGGTTTTTAGCGACAATGAGCGACGAAAATGCACTGTCGCGAATTTGCTCAATTTTTGTAGTGAGAGTGTTAGGCACGATGGCTCAACACTCTATGCCATCCAAATATATATCCACAATTCAAATCCAAAAGAGATATTCACGAGGGAACATGTTGAGAATAGCTTAGTCACATTGGGTCAAATGAAAAGCGAAAATAGATATGTTTACATAATAAATTGTCATTTGATTTCGAGTTGAAACCTAGAGATTTAATAGTAATCATTCACTATTCAAATACATTAGAATTAGTACATCGATCAAAGCAGGTTAGTGCATCAAGCACATATAAGTGATTGGCGCTGCATTGTAAGAAGAAAATGCAAAACAAGTCAGTCATGCTGGAGAAATTAGCCCAATATACCTGAAGGAGCTACAAGTCACCACGCCAAATTAAATGCAGCGGTTGTCGCTATGTTTTATGGAGTGTCAAGTGTACACGGATTTGGATCCACGCTTGTTGCTACAGCAACAGCCCAAGTACAATTGGGATTTTCGTTTATTTGATAATTTAAGGATTATAATTATTTTTTGATTAGGTTTTTTATGGATATATTTTTTTATGGGATAATTCTAATTAAATTTTTGTTTAGATGTTTTTTAGATTGATATTTTCTTATTAAAGTCTTAATAATTTTTTTTTCAGATTTTCTAGATATAAAAAAAATACACACACACCCCGGCAAAGGATCCGCCTCCCTTGTACAAGCTTTCCCTTTTAACATTTTCTGATTTTGGTTCTCACGAAATACATAAAATGTTTTCCTATTTGGTAAAGTTTTCATACAAAACATTCCTTCATAATTACATTATGCTCTATCAACTATTTCTCAACTATTATAATATATCTTATTATATTTACTGAATACCCAAAAATTCAATTCACACATCAAATTAGGATTTAGATCAAACGATTATATCTAATATGATATAAAGAGAGTATATTTTAGTTATTTGACTCACATTCAAGGTATTTGGCCCATGTTGCCTATAAAAAGCTGTCAATGATGAGTTGTAATGTTGTCCCTTTCAAGACCTTTATGTTGCTTCATCATTGGATTCTCAATTATTGTATGGTATGGACTTAGCATTGCACATGTATGTGTTCTACTTCATTTGCCATGATTATGTGTACGTTACACTAGTGTGACGTATCAAAGTCGATATTCATGATTTAGTTTAAGGAATATCAATGGATTACTTCATCAATCAAGTGTCAAAAAGACATGCATGAAAATCATAAGCAGTGTAAACCATAGGTGATGTCCATAGCTAATTACTAATTTTTATAAACAATGTGATCATTCCTACCATGAGACAAAGATTATCCCGAAACCCTCTTCAATACATGTCTAAATCCATCGACATTCACTATCATTGGAGCATGCGTCAAACACGACACAGCCATGTGCATGGCATCTGCACATGATTCATGTACTCATCCATCAACTATTGCTCGATCAAGTACCAATTCATAGTCATAGATATATTTGAACGCATATCCAACACATGTGGAATCCACCCCACAACCAGCAACTCTCACGTGGGAGGACACCCGACACAAACACCCCACACGTGTGTTGTGATTGGCTTCTCACCAGAGCGATTCTAATGATACAGGACATTTTGGTATATTATTTTCTACTTATTCAATTGGTAATTTTTTTATTTTATGATATTTTATTAAAATTATAACATTTTATATTTTTTTATAAATAATATTAAAATATTTTTATTTTATATCACATCAACTCATACATCATCATTTTTCTTTCTTCTTTTCCTCTCTTCTTTATCAATTTAATATACACATAAATTATCGTATCGAATCAAAATATACCTATTGAAAAATTTTAATGACGTATCTTAATGACACAAGAAAGTTTCATTCATTTCTTAATGATAAATTGTTTAAGTTTTGTATTGAATGAATTAAAATATGAAGAGTAATAAATATATAAATAAATTAAAATTGACAAAAAAATTTATTTTTTGTTTAAATTATCTCAAATAACATATATTTTGCAATTTCATTTAATTCCCCAAACAATGGATAGATTGGAACGAAGAGAGTATGAGTTTGTTAAAATTTAGCAATATTGTTTTAAAGGGACTCCTGCTATAATAGCCCTATATGTTAAATCAATGAATAGAAAAATATCTATCTATATTATTTCTTGTGTTGGGATTTGGGCTTCATGTTTTGTGAAGTGATAAGATGACTTTTATCATTTTCATGATCAAATTTGATATAACATTTGATAAAAGATAAACGTTTTCCATAAATCAACTTGTCTGTTGGAGTGCAATTCTTTTGAACCAGTGCTAAAATATAACTATGTCATGATGCCAACCCATATAGCGATTGCGCGCATTGCACTTACTCATAGCTGCTCTCTCTATTTCGAAATACTCCTTTCGTTCCAAATTTACGTACTAATTTTTTTTATTGTCATAATATACTTACAACCATTTTTCTTAACAAATTTTTAAAATAAAAAAATCAATCATGTTTTATTATAATAGATCCCTCTACCTTTTTTCAATTGCTATAGTATACTTCATTATCTCTTAAAATATATTCTTTCTTCATCAGATTTTATAAAAAATTAACACATATAAAATCTTGTATCGGATCAAATGGTCACAAATATGCAAATAATTAGGACGGAGAAAATACTATAGACTATTTTTTGCTGATTTTGTTGATCAAATGATCAAATTTTGTTTTCTTATTTTTTGCTTTTGTTGATTTTTGTTTCATTTTTATCGGTTTTACAAACAAAATTTAAAAACAAATACTTCCTCTATCCCATGAAAGATGCAACACTTTGACTTTTGATACTATTTTGTATGTATTTTGAATAGTTTCGTTTTATCACTAGACGATATAAAAATGAAGTTTTTTTATCCCAGATTATACTATATAATAAGAATTATCATTAGTGATTTATAAAATTTTTATAAAAATATCATTTAATCGTTTCGTAAGACATATCAAAATTCATTTCGATATATATATACAATCAAAAATTATAACCTTCATAAAACGAAAACGAAGCGAATAGTTTTTATTGTAAGTGTCGAATTGGACGTATCATTTCATTCATCAATGCAAAAAGGCCCTGATTGGTCAATGGTAAAAATCATGCAGCAAATGATGAGCAAATACGTGTACGGAGACAACTGGATCATTGGGGCAGTCATTCGATGAACCATATGCATGTGAATTTGTTTGCGATCGCCTGCTGTCGTCCCTCCGTGATGTTTTGCTAACGGCCCATAAATTTACATGGTTCAAAAAAAATCTAAAAATATTCTTTTCAGATTATATTTTAAGATTGAAGAATTTATTTTTAAAATTTAGGATTTTATTTTTAAGATTTAGGGTTTATTTTTAAGGTTTAAGATTTTATTTTATAAGTTTAGGGTTTTCTTCTCAGGTTTAGGATTTAATTTTATGGGATAAAGGGTTTTTTTTTTAGATTTAAAGTTTTTTTAGGATTTAAGATTTTATTTATTTTTCATAGTTTATTTTTAATTTAATATTTTAGATTTTTCTTTATATCTTGAAAATTTGTGAATCGTTGGATTGACATCCAATCATCCAAATGAGCAGACGACAGCACGCGATCCTAACCCATTTGTTTGGAATCCAATGAGACAGGTAGCGTATGATCACACGATCATATATGGCCAGATTTTTCTATACTAGCCAATTATGGAATAATTATTCTCAATTTTTTCCTATATCAATTAACCGTGATCGATGATCATTAACCAATTAACTGAATAATATATATCAATTAATTAACAAAATCAATCAAATATATTTATGAGCAACTAATATTTTTTCATAAATGAATCATTTTATGTACACTACAAAAAAACATGACTTTAGCGACGGACCAAATCCGTCGCTACAAGTACAAAATCCGTCGCTATGGATAATC
>JAOVYX010003812.1:0-10711 GCA_035668315.1 Drosera spatulata
CATATATAACATCTTATATCATGTGCAACATATATATTATTACGAGTTTTTAACAATACGTAGTTTTTTCATTAAAACTTTATGAAATAGAACACCTTATCATAAGTTAACATTTCAACTAATACGATATTCAAAACTATTTACAATTTGTTATATTTTAACTCATAAATCATCATCGAAAACAATATTTGCGACGTATTTCGTCGCTAATTAATGTCATGGTAACTTTTTAGCAACGGAATCCGTTGCTAAATATTGTAATGTACAATTCTTTTAAGTTATAAAATTCTTTTTACTATTTAGCGACGGATTCCGTCGCTAAAAAAATTGGGTTGTTTTTAAATACATTTAGCGACAGGTTTGACTTTCTATCGCAAAAAAAATAAATTTTTTGCTTGTTATTTTTTCTACGGATCCGTCGCTAAAATATATGTTTTTGCGACAGATTTTATCCGTAGCTAAAATGATTTTTTTTTTTTTTTTTTTTTTTGTAGTGTTAGAGCCAAACTTTCAAGACTTTGTAGTTATTGGAAAGGAAATGCCTGTTCTTTTCTTGATTTCATCTACACAGAAGTTACTAATAGTTTATTTTGTGAAAAAGAATAACTCGTCGAAAGCTACCTAAGTGTAATTGCCCTAATAGTGGAGAACCACCAGTGTGCTCATTTGATAAATTTAACCACTGGAAGCCGAGGATGCTTGCTCACTTGGACTCCATAAATGAGAGGATGTAAGACATTGTCACAGATGGGCCTTTAATTCCAAAGATGAAGGATCCAACATATACATCCAAGGAGATCGACAAGCCCACACCTCAATTGACTAAGGATGAATGGGATCTGGTGTTGGTGGAAAGAAGGGTAAGGTTCGAATTTTCAAAGCATTGGATGATGATATGTTTGAAATAGTGGTTCATACAATCACTACAAAGGAGGCTTGGGATGCGCTATTGTTGAGGAATAAGGGAAGCAATGAGATCAACGAGAACATGAAAGATTTCAGTCATGTCAGGATCTAGGACTAAGTTTGGGGTGAATATGGACAGCAAATGAACCACAAATCTATTAGGATCTAGGACTAAGGACCTAGGATCAAAGTCATTGATGTGTATGAAAACACACATCATTTCTTTATTCTAAATGTTTGTTTTATTCCTTTTTGTATTGTCTAAATTACATTTTCAGCATCTTTTTGTCATGGAATGTTGGTGCTGCTGTACTTTCATGTTTTTGGCAGATTAGCTTGAAATTTGGACCAAAAATGAAGAAGGATGAAGAAAATGACAAGTCATGAGCTCAAAAAACCGCATTTCACGATCCATCATCATTTGACGTGCTTCGAGAGTTTATATGGTGATATTTCACCACGTTTAGCTAGATTAGCATGTCTAGATGTCATGTATAAGTTTTAAGAACTTTTGGACGTCGTTTAGTATTTTTAGTTTTGGTTTTAAGTTTACTGCACACCTGTGTCGCGGGCACGACACTGTGTCGTGAGCATATAGTGTGTCGCGGGCACGACGCCCATCTGTCGCGGGCACGACGGTAGTTTTTTAGCAATTTTCAGATTTTAATCTGTCGTGGGCGCTGCAGACTTGGTCGCGGCCGCGACGTGTCTCCAAATGCAAAAATAATGAGTTTCAGCCATCGGATCGATCTGGTTGCAAGCCCTCGCCTATAAATATATCTCCTAGGGTTATTCTAAGCAGAGAACAGAGGAGGAGACACTCAGGGAGGCAGAGGTGATCAAGGGGGCAAGAGACGCAAGAAAGACGGGCTTAGGAGAGGAAATTGAAGAGATTTTGATCCGCAACGCGTAGGAACCCGTTGGACATTGGTTTGGAACGCAACGTGCGCTGTAAAACACTTGTTCTTAGTTTGTTAAACTCTATAGAATGATTGTTTACATTGCCTTGCTTAATTCCATGCTTTATTCCATGATTATGTGTCAGTAGATCTATAGTAGGGATGTGTTGATTAGTTTTGAAGTCATTAAGTCATTAGATCATGAGATGTTGAGCATTTAAGACAAACTAGAGGTGCTTGATGAAGGATTGATACATGAAACTTGTTAGAATCATCATATAACATGTGTATGTTAGATTGATCACCTAAAATACATAGATTAAAGCTATAAATCATGCTAAGTGGTTTTGTTTAGTAGCTAATTGATATAATATGATTTCAGCTAATTGTCATATACAATCAATGGTTTCAAATGCATGTAACATGATTAGTTTAAGCTAATTGCTATGATTGTTATGAATGTTAAGTTCCATGTTATGATTCAACTCTTGTGTTTTAAGTCATGTTTGAGCTAATTGAATGAATTAGATCTCTTGAGTTAGTTTAACTAGCCGAGTTAATTAGAAGTTAGAAGCTAAGGAACGTAGTCAGTTAAGCCAATACTTATTACAAACATTCCACATTAATCATTACACCTTAATCCAAAAACATCAATGATTGATCTAAGTGATTCAAAATGACTGAACCATCGTTCCTACATTTCTCTTAACTTAAGAAAACTCCTCTGTATATCTCAACTCTATCTTAGTTTTTATTCGAACTAGTTAGTTTAGGTTTAAGTAGATTCTTACAACAAACAAATCCCCCCAAACCTTAATTTTCATATTTGTAATAGTTCTTTATCGTGACTAAAGAAAGATAAATAATATCACGACCGTCCTTGTGGGTTCGACCTTTACTTCCACTACTGCATTAATTCTATATTTTTAGAGTGAAAGTGAGTGCATATAAATTTTAATTTGACGTGCCTACGACAGCACGCACCATTGGACAATTGTTTGTAGGGATCCAAGATTGCGGCAGGACTTATCCACCCCTGGTAACTTCGGTGCTGGACTGTCGTTTGCAGGGAGCCAATCGACGATATGTGGTTATGGTCTCAGATTTGAAGTGGAAGGAATCTCCATACGTTAACGTTACCAACTTACATTCAAATGAAATCACGTGAGTCGATTTAATATAATGAAGCCGACAACGTAAATAATGAAAGTAAACATATGAATGGGTAAACAGAATGATTGAACGTAAAGAAACCGAAAGTTAAATTGACAATAATAACAATAATGGGGTTTTAATGTACTGACAAAGTGACAGGTATGAACGTGCTATGATCCTAGCACGTGCAGTCACATCGTTGGCAGTACTCGAGATCCACTGAGTATATCTCTTGCTCACGGGTTTCTCTTTCCTTGTTTTCTTTTGTCATTAGGCTCAGGTGATGATCGCAAGACCTCCAAGTAGGCGCATGCTTATGATGGTGTCTCCGTGGGAATAAAAATGTTATGTTGTAATATTTAGCTGTCTGGCCTAATGTTGAATCTCTGTAATAATGGATATCTTGCAGTGTTTTTCTGCCTATGGGGTGAATATATTAAGACTTCATGTATTAATAAATTCGGTTTGTAAATGTATGACGATTGACATCTGTTTCCAGTAGTGAGGTTGTGTTATGGATTATTTGATCATGGCTTCCTAATACCTTCTTATTGTAGACCCATACTATAAGTTGCCTTGTTATAGATATAGTCTGTAGGGACAGTGAGGTCACGCGTCAGCTAAGTTGCAGAAATTATTGTGACGTTACAAACAGTGGGGGGACCGTCGACGATAGGTTGGACTGTGATCGACGATCGGGTTAAGATCAGCGATCGACGGTCGAGCTGTTATCGGCGATCGGACGAGGGTCGACGGTCGGGTTGCGATCCACGATCAACGGTGGTCGACAACAGACGGTTGGCGGCAGTCGACGTCGGGCTGCGATCGACAAGCGACGGTCAACCATTGATAAGGCGATGGTCGACGGTGGAACGACGGCCGGGTTGCAATCGACGGATGGCTAGTGTTGAAACATTTATCCTGTATGGAGGGATTAATAATATCATGGGGAAAGATGGGATTAATAGTAAGGGGATTAAAGGTGTTATCCCCTTAGGTGGGATTAGTAATCCAGGTGCTTTTTTTCCTAGCAAACACAGGACTACCAGGTATTAGTTATCCAATCCTCTCTTGTCCCGGATACCAAACATGGTCCAAGTGACACTATTAAAGTAATCTTACCCTCACAATTGATGGTGCACTTGTTTCAGGAGAATACTTCACTTAGACATGTCACTTGGTATACATGTTTGGCCAAGCTTCAAATTGACTAAACTAAACATTAAGCCTAGATTTGGAGTTCAAAAGGGCGGATTACAATGTATATTAACTTTAAGTAGTTTTTCTACGTTAGACATAAGCCATTTGGAGTTGAAAAGGGTGGATGACAATGCCTTGTATATCAAAACACTTTTTGATCAAATAAAATAAGCTAAAGCTATTTCTTCTTTATAAGAAGTTAAAACTGTTTCTTTATTAAACACTACACAACTTAATATAAAATTACACTCAGATTCAATTTATAAATGTAAGTCAGAAACATCTATTAACATTTTCAATCATCTTGTTGTAGGTTTTCTATCAGGTGATTAGTGGAGGTGGATGATTATCACATGCTTTGGGGTTATTGGGAAATGGGGTGTTATAGATGATCATCGGAAAAATGAGAAAAGTAGTTCAAATTTTATTAATAATGATATCTAGAACTTCAAGATAACTCATCATACTTAATTATTGATTTAGTTGCCTTAACAAAATCATTAATTTAATTTAGTTATCAGTTAGTGTTTTACTACACATTCACAGCTCGTCAGAAATTCATTATTTTATATGTAAATTCTATTTAATCGCATAACAAAATCACCTTTAGATGCTCCCCACATATCTCCTTATCTCAGTTGCTGAACTTGATTCATTCTAGAGGTTGTTCGATAATAGTTGGCACAAATAATGGAGAACTTGAGCTGGAACTAAATTTTCGCTTATATAAGTTAGTACTCAAAATATTAAGGAGTTCATCACAACAATCACCTTAACATGAATGAATGACATATTCAACTCATTTTAACCACCTGATGCAGCTAGGTGGCGCATTGTCATTGTAAAGATACAATAGTCATAAGCAAATTTTGACAACATTTGTAACAACTTGGATTCAGATTACTCCCCTTGGGAGCTGTTGAATAAGCTTTTGTTTCAAGGCTTGTCTTACGCATTCCGTTTTCTGGAGTTATCTTGCGATCAGGATTGTAACACCACACCGCAACTGTGGTTAATTATTTCCTTTGTCATGCGGAACTGCACATGGCTATTGCCAGTAAAAGCCTTCTGAAGGAGGAATGTTCCACCTAGGATGCTATAAGCGGAACTCAGCTGATGCAAACTGTATTCAACCAAGTTCATAAATGAAAAGTTCATCTCCCTTATAAACCGCAAGTCTCCGAATACAAAACTGATTCCAAGTTTCCATTTTAACTTCATTTCAGACTTAGTATGTAAATGTCACATACCTTGCTAGAAAGTGTGAATTCGGACTGAATTAAGCTAAGACACAACTTGAACTTGTTGCCGCTGCAGTGGTTGATGTATCTATCTGTTATGGTGCTCATGACATTAAGTTTAAGAAGATTTGTCTCTTATAGATAACCCTGAATTGACATTGAATGAGCTGAACAAGCCTCGGCAATGCCATCAAAATTGATACAGCTACGTTTAGCCTCCTAAGTACATACTACTCGAATCATTATTCAAATGTTTCCTTGAGCCATACGTACAGCAGCATACACATGCAAGCTGCTAGTTCTTCATAATCCATTTTATCACCAGCTCGACGATATTTCCTGCCTTCCTGGACTAGTCTGCTTGAACCTTTGAGACACATTCTATCCCTGGAAAATGTTATCAAAGCATTAGAGAGGACATCATTACCAAATTAGGATCAAACAGCATCCTCTACAGTCAATCGGCGCCTCAGAACGTTAAAACTAAGGTAAAGAACTTTTGCCTTTTGAAGAGAAGTGCAGGAACTTATATTTTCATTAGCTTAATATGACTAGACGATTCTCTATGCAAGCTGAATCAACTTTAATGGGATTCTTTCCACTCAAATCTACTTCAACTCCGGCGCTGTGCAGTAGCATGCTCATTTTCCATTCACTCGATCGGTGCGAGAGTTACATCAAACAACAATGTACAATTTGACACATCCCTTAAATGATTCAGCCTTGGGATAAGCATGAATGAAGCTAATCTTAGAACGGTTTGTCACCGCCTTTCTTAATTAACTGTACGGGTTGTAACTTGTTTGGCATAACAAGCAAGGTCATGGTTTCAGAAATAGGCAATAGAAATACTCACAATTATTTCGTTCTTCTGAATGTAACACAACTCCATTTGCAAATAAGAACGAGGTCATCTTCCAAGCTTTTTCAGAACACATGGTAAGACTTACAATGCTTGCAAATCCGGACCATAATGAGTCATAATCAACAACTCCAAAGAGAGCAAGGATTTATGTTCGAAGCTAAATCTCGGATTCAACCTGAGAAATTAAACAAAAATTAGGCTTCAGAAGACATGAAAATAACCTTTATTTTCCAACTGGTTTAAGTTTTTCACTGGCTCCCTCATTATTTCATTTGTTCTACCACGGAAAAACAAAGCAAAGGAACCTTAAATTTTGGAAAACATCAGGAAATAGACTAACCTATAAAACCCGTATTATTGACAAACCCATATTATAGGTTCCATCAACTAGTTTCTTTCATCCAAAGTAGTGTCATCGAGCTATCACCAATATGAACGCCAACTCACAAGTGCCGTAAGATCACATCACATTTAGTTCATGACCTGCACGTGCATATCGACTTAAATATATATATGTTGAGGTTATGTGATGAGTTGGTTACCCACATTGATATTTGTATAGAAAGAGAGCAACTTATATACGTGAAAAGCCCATAACCTACTACCCATGACTTTTGGATTAAGAAATGAGCCCAATTCACATGTGTAAGTTGTGCAGGCCCAGGGGGTGTTGGACTCTCCTCTTGGAGAGTTTCTAGTTGGTTTAATGGTGATATGAAACATGATGACTGGGAAGAATTGAAAGTAAAGACAGTAACTACCAAATTTTGAACGAAGGCAGATTTGTTTTATCACAAGATGAAGCAGTTCTTGATGCGAGCAAGTTGAATCCTACTGGTTTCAGCAGAGGTCATTAAAGGAACAAGGGTAGTAGAGGGAAATTCAGATCGAAATCACGAGGTCCTCGTCACTTGTCCCAGGTGGAGTGCTACAAGCGTCATGAGAAGGGGCACATGAAAGCACAGTGTCCTCAGAATAAAAGCAGGTCGTCCGAGAAATCATCCAGTTCTGCAAGTATAACAGAGAATATGGACAACAATGATAGTGATCTCTATGTGGCTTCAGGAGTTGCCAAGTCCCACAATTTAGCTTAGACAGCTCGAGGTAATACTTTGTTAAATGAGTGGATTATGGATTCCGGATGCTCATTTCATATGTATCGCGTGAGAGAGTGGTTTGATACATTGACGCCATGCAGCGGAGGTTCCGTGTTAATGGGCAATGACGCGGTGTGCAGAGTTGCTGGGATTGGAACTATTAAGGTCAAAATGTTTGATGGGGTAGTCATAACATCGGGGGATGTGCGGTATGTCCCAAACCTTAAAAAAAATCTGATATCAGTCGGTACTCTAGACTCAGTTGGTTTGGGGTATCAGTCAGAAATGACATCATAAGGGTGTTAAAGGGATCGTTGGTGGTTATGAAGGTAGAGAAGACAAGGAGTTTGTACAGGTTGATTGGGAGCACAGTTTTAGGTGGAGTTACAACAGCTTCGGGTTCAGATTCTGCTACTGATGACACCAAACTTTGGCATATGCGGTTAGGGCGGGTTTTCTCATTTGGGCTCTCCCATGAATCGTAACTAGTGGTACCAGAGCCCAATGTTCTTTGGGTTAGACAGAACACGGTGGGGCCTAAGATTGCAGGTAAGGCTCAGAATGCGCATGAGGAAGATGTCAAGGGGTTGTGATGGGGTAAGAAGACCCGGAATGCAAGAGGCCCATATTACATAGAGGGAAGATACCTTTCCACAACAAGAGACAGGTAGGCCTGGAACGCGGGGTAAATTGGCCTGAAGATGATGGGCTCAAAAAGATGCACAAGTTAAGGATCCCCTGGTTGTGTCGGCTCCTCCACAAAGTGGGTTGATCAGATGTGCAAATGGCGCAGTCCAAGATATGGGTCATGTGGATGATACTCACACATAAAGTGGAAGATTGTTGAGGTTATACGGTGAGTTGGTTACCCATATTGATATTTGTGTAAAAAAAAAGAGCAACTTATATATATGAAAATCTCATAATCTACTAACAATGACTTTTGGGTTGTGCAGGTCCAATTTGGGATGTTGGACTCTCCTCTTGACCTCTCCCTCTGAATTTTAACAATATATGGTGCATGTGCGATTGAAAGGGATTGTGCAGCATGTCAAATAAGTACTCCTATGTCCCAAATAAGCCATTGGAGGTTGACTTCCCCCATAGAGGATCCTCAAATGAAGTTGTTCTAGCCAAGTACAAGTAAAAATAAAAGTAGTTGAAATATGCATAACAAAGCGAACAGGGGGAGGTTTCATTGGAAAAAAGTGTGATACCATGCATGTGTGCTACCCTTTTTCCAAATGAATTGTTAGGTCATTGACATATTATATGCTTAAGGATTAGCCCAACTTAAAATTAAAGATTCTCGACTTTCTTTCTTTCAATGGAGATTATCATGTCTATGTTCTCATTGCACTTCTTACTTGGACCACTAGGCTACTTCAATCCGTTTCATTATATATATGAGTTCACCCTTTTTATTCGATCGAGTTTTAATAATTGTCTTGTACTATGTAGACTAGAGTGTTGCGATAAACCAATAACTTCAACCTGATCGCAAGAATATATAAATTCTGTACAGTAGACTCTCCTTACATCTTCTTGTTGGTTTGTATATGCCACACTCCTAATGATGCAAACTTGACCAGATTAATTGGGTTGTTACTTTTGCCTTTGAGAATACAAATGCTACAGCTCTTTGTTTTTTATTAGGAAAAAACCAAGCATGTGTTGCAAGAATGCTCTTACTATTAGACAGTCTCTTCCATGCGTTTGAACAGTTAGATCAACCAACGAAACATAAGTCTCTTTTTCAATGGCAACAGCCCTGTCAAACATGGTCCACGTAATTTATCACATTGGTGACAACAAATGAAAGAGACGACATCATGTCATATCATATCATATTTTATATAATGTCGAAAAATAAGTTCTATTAAAAATTCAAACTAATGATACAAGATCCGATCCAAAAAATATATAGCTAACAATCTATTGTATCGACAATATAACAATTGGATATATGACTATAAAGCATTAAAACTGCAAAAACAGTTACTATCATATTGTAAGTAGATGTGCTCATTTATCTTCATCATTAGATACGATCTAGCTCCTAAAACTAGGAAAATCATTATTTATCATTGAATTAGTGTTTTTTTTTTTTTTTTTTGGGAATGTTAGCTGATCAATATGAAAAAAATGGCCAGCGCATAATTTGAAAGGGATGCATGGAATATAAGTACCGGTTAGATTGAGCTAAATAAATTAATTGAGAAAGTTTAAAATATAGAGTTTATGAAATTTCTTTCAAAAGCAATTGTTTTTCATATATGATATTTGCATCACTATTGTCTCCAAATTAAGACAAGACTAAGTGAAAATGATGGAGATGCCATAAACAAGGATGAGTGGCAGACAATGCAAATTCAAATACTATTATGCAAACTGTCCTTTTGTGAATACATATTCATTATATCCCAATGATATTATAGAAAATAAATTTTGCCCTAGAATTGCCACCGCTTCCCTACAAGTTTCATTTAAGAAAGAAGATGGGGATGAAAACTATTTTACAATAAAAAAATAATTATTATAATTATAAGAATTAAAAATAAATACAAAAAAAAAATTGGTTCAATTAGTAAATTGAGAAACAAATTTAACAAGTAATATTACGTTTTCCTATTATACTAACGGAGCATTATTTGTACTATAAGAAACAACAAACTAGGGGTCGCATCCCCGCTAAAACTACTGAAAGTCTGTCTATTATTTATAATCTATTAAATATATAATTATAAATAATATTTAGATATCAAATCATCCGGATGACACACGTCATGACTGCATGTCATGACATTTCGTTTTATTTAAATTAAAAAAAATCTTTATCAATTAAATATCTAATCTTTAAACGAGTTAAACAATTAAGATTATATTTTAAGAATGAGTATCAAATCTAACCTAATTATTTGATTGAAAGTATGAATAGATGATAAACGATTCGAATGGCAAACATCATGACGACATTTCATGACATTTCGTTTTATTTAAACTAAAAAAAATCTTTATCAATTAAATATCTAATCTTTTATTATGAGTTAAACTATTAATTAAGATTATATTATAAGAGTGAGTATCAAATTTAACCTAATTATTTGATCAAAAGTATGAATAAATAAAATCTTAAAATCATATGTACAAATTTTGAAACAAAAATAATAAGATCTTATAAATTTTATACAATCATTTAAAAAATATTTAAAATTGAATCTTATACCACTATAATTTTGTAATGCCCCCGACTTTCTGCGCCGGAAGACACGTGAGCGTTATGCCGTCACGGACTCGGTCCGTGACAAGGCTAAACAAACCGAATGGGTTTTAGGGGTACAGAAGTCA
>JAOVYX010003813.1:0-10711 GCA_035668315.1 Drosera spatulata
TTTTTTTTGTTTTTTTTTTTTTTTTTTTTTTTTTTTTTTTTTTTTTTTTTTTTTTTTTTTTTTTTTTTTTTTTTTTTGCATTGTATCCATGTTGGAGTTGCAGCAAGAGCTGCTGCTGTGTAATGAAATATGAATATGATTATATATCCGTTTTTTTATTTTCTAAATTTTAATCGGTTATAAACGATTAATCAGATGAGGAACGAATTTAATATCTTGTTTTAACCGGTTAACCATAATCGGTTAAAAACCGTTTAATCATTTACCCGTAATCGATTAAAAATCGATTTAACCGTAAATCAATAAAAAACAACCTCGAATAATCGAAACTGTGTCGATTAATATCCTTATTGAGAATGGAGTGATTGGATGATAGCTAATTGAAATAAAATAGTGAACCATTTTAGTGGAAAAAAAATTAGTTAAACTTGTAAGTAAAAAAAATAAAATTAGCTTGCGATTTTATTTTATTTTTTGGGAAGAATTAAGTATTTTATATATAACTAAAATATGGTTTCCTTTACAAAACCGCCCTCTATATATCAGACTACTTACACACCGAGTATAGCGCGTATACTCTTCACTACATGATCATAACAAACTAAATCAACTTTGAAAAGCTTTGAATTCCTAGCATGCCATATCTCGTGAAACATATATTACAAATAACTGTTCGTCTAGGTGCAGCTTCAAATTTCCTACGACTGACCTTCAGTAACTATCTTCACCATTCCTCCAATTTTTCTGCATTCGATCTCAGCTGTAAACCCTACATCACCTTATTCAAAACTTCAGCAAAAAAGGGGCATGAGAAGAAAACATGATCAATGGTCTCAACTCCATAACTACACATGAGACAATCATCTCGATCAATCATTCAATGCTTACATAACGATTCTCTGACTCTCATCTTCTTCAACAATACCAACCAAGCAATAAAACTAAAACGAGGGTGAATATCAGGACTCCATACCAGGTCGGCATAGTTATATTCTTTCCATATAAAGTATCATAGTCCTTCTTAACACTATAGCCATGTTTCCGCTATTTAACAAACAAAGTCTGAATCCCTTTCTTCAGCATTTCATCCCTCACTTTGATCAAAGAGGACCAAACCCAATCATAATTGCTTTTTCTACATACAGACCAAGCACTCTCTCCCATCGAATAATATTCCTTCACCCATTTTATCCACAATCTATCACATTCCAATTCAAGGGTCCAAATATTTTTGAATAGAAAAGCAACATTCCATAATCTAACATGTCGAATACCAAGTCCACCTTCCTTTTTTCTTTCACACACATCATCCCATGCGACCAAAGCTTTATGAGATTGCATAGCACACCCAGTCCACAAGAACATACGGCATCTTCTTTTGATTTTGTCAACCATAAGGAGGGTGATAAAAATATCTGTGCCTAATAAACTAGAATAGATAGAAAAATGCTTTTGATTACCTGCAGACGATCAGCATAACTCAAAAACTTTGCATTCCATCCAGTAATCCTGCCAGTGATACGATCAATCACACCTCTATATGTCTTAACATTCAACCTATGAGCTACAAAGGGAACACCAAGATAATGAACTAGCAATATATCCAACTCCATACCCATTTCATCAAGGATAACCTTTTTCCTTTCATCAGACACCCTAGCAATGAATAGAGCACTTTTATTAAGGCTTATCTGCAATCCACTTTCAGCAGCAAAAGCTTCCAACTCCTCATTAATAAATCTAATGGACTGCATATCAAGTTTGTTGAAGAGCATCAAGTCGTCTGCAAAGCACAAGCTGATTATTTTCATTCTCTTGCATCGTGGATGGAATTTGAAAATTGTATTCCTCCCCATTCTTTGCAATCTTCGTGCTAAATACTCCATGACCATGACAAAAAGGTAAGGAGATAAACGATTTTCTTATCTATGACCTCTACCTCCTTGACATCATCTCTGTAGCCTCTCATTCAACTCTATATAATAACTGACAGTGGTAACACAAGTGATTATTCTCTTCACAAAGGTCTCAGAGAATCCTAAGCTAGCAACAATTTCTACAAGAATTTCCACTGAACAGAATCATATGCGTTCTTAATGTCTATCTTTATCATACATCTAGGGGATCATCTTTCTTTCATATCCAACACCAACTCTTGACATATGAACTCATTGTCTGTTAAGGAGAGAGCCCAAGAGTAGGATCCAACACCTCAAACTGGACCTGAATAACTTACACATATGAATTGGGTCCATCTTTAACACAAAAGTCTAAGCTACTAGGTTATGGGTTATTCACAGCTGCTCATTCCTTTTGTCCACGGTCGATGTAGGTGAGGTTACTCACATATATGCTTAAGAATCTTCCCCTTATGTATGAGTTCATCCACATGACTCAACTCCCCCTTGAGCCCGAATTCATAGGTCCATCTTACCCACCATCTTTTTCGGGTTAGCACATGCTTGGAATTTTTCATTACACTTTATTGTGCACTTTTCACCATGGTGACGGCTCCAAGGTCTTTTCACCAATCGTCTTGAGGGCCCAGATGTATGGACTTTCCACCAAATCCATGTAGTGTTCCTTAACTGCATCAGGTCTTACTGTCCATCCCTTCTTATTGCAGAGCGACGAATACAACAACAAATCTTACTGCGTCCAGAACATTTAGGCCTCTTTCACTCGGTCCAATGAATCAGGGGCTCTGATACCGGTTGTAGGGATTCAAGGGAGAGCCCAAGAGGAGAATTCAAAAACCCAAACTGGACGTGAGTAACTTACACATATGAATTGGACCCATGTTTTAAAATCTAAGCTAGAAGGATATATGAGATAATCACATATATAAGTTGCTCTTTTTTTTTCTCCACGGTCGATATGGGTGAGGTTACTCGTACATATCCTCAACAACCTCCTCTTTACAAAGACACTTTGGGAGGGGTTAGTCAAATGGGACAAAAATATCTGGATCCTGTCACAAATCAACCTGGATATGATTTTATACAGGATTGAGCAGTATGAGATTGGTCGAAACTCAGTAGGGGATGATGGATTTTCACCTTTAGGGATTAAGTGGATCACAGTCGAGTTAACTTCTTTCAACAACTTGTCAAAAGTGAAGAATTTTAAAACTGTATTTTTATAATGTCTTAAACCCACTATCTCCTAACTCTCCTTGAAGAATGTTGCTGTAAAACCATCCATACCAGGAGTCTTGTCCTCAGCAATGTCCCATAGAGCATTCTTGACATCCACAGCATCAAACTCAATCATGATCTTCTCCTTTATTCTATCTTCCTGTTGATTTCATAGGTTTTGTGTAACGCCACGACATTTAGATAACTTATAAGCAAGCGAAGTCACTGCCGCTACAGACAGGAGTCCATAGGAAGGCAAATTCACAACAGCGTTTACATAAGAGAACATAAGAGAAAACAATTATAAATACAGCTCATCACGCACAACTCAATCCACAGTTATGTTTCCTATATAGGTTATTATACAATCCTCGATACCACACTCAAGTAATAACAGAGCGCAACAGTCAATTATTACAATCATCCATAGTTAGGCCTCAAGGCTTAAATACTGCCATATATTCTAAATAGTACATATAATACAAGAGAACCTCATTCCAGTGCAACTACTCGGATGCTTCGATCTCCTCACCTGTACCTAAATAAGAAACAAATCAAAGAAAATAGAAAAACCCATAAGAAAAAGATTCACTCAGTAGACCCCGGATACTGTCATAGGTTGAAAATCACGTAGTATAACTCTGACACCTGCTATACCACGTCACACTTGGCAGTATATTAAAACTTCCTTTTTATTATCATTGTTATTAAAAGAATGATAGAACGCTCATTCTATCATTCTTTTACTTGATCATTCTTTTATTTATGACCCCATCATATTCTATCCCGTCATACTTTCTAATTAGTATTATTTTCTATCACTGTGCACATGCTACAGTGATATTAACTTTCATTTTTAAACCCCACCATCGAAAGAAAGAGAAGATTTTTTCCTTCTTCTTTTCCAAATGTGACGAGAGAATCATCGAAGGGGCATCCGTCCCTTACCAATGCGATCACAGAACCATCGAAGGGGCATTCGCCCCTCATCAATTCGACCAGAGAACCATCGAAAGGGCATCCGCCCTTTACCAATGCGACCACAGAACCATCGAAGGGTCATCCGCCCCTCATCAATGCGACCACAGAATACGACCACAGAACCATCGAAGGGTATCCGTTCCCTATCAATGCGACCACAGAACCATCAAAGGGTATTCGCCCCCTATCAATGCGACCACAATCGGAAAGAAAGAAACTAACCTTCTTCCTTCCTCAACAATATCCCATTAATTTGTATTCTCGTAATCATAGATAATTTCATTATAATATGTACACGCTTAATTCTAGTTACGCTCGTATCGTATTATCGCACAATCGTTACACAAACAGTGATCGTCAAACCATAGGGTTACTCCATACGTCACCATCATCTCCCAAACTCATCGTAACATGCGGATCATCGTCCCAATACTGTCCCAAACCAATCACATCACATATCATAGATCCACACCAAACAACAATATATCGCATACACAGTCTCATTCACGATCAAGGGAATTAGAAGGGGGAGGGGGAGGGAGGGGGTTGGGTTACCTTTGATACGTGAAAATCCTGAATTGCGTCGAAACCCGAAAATCAAAACTTCACACTGTCGGGCTACGCCTGTCGGGCTCGCTGCTGGGCTGCAGCTTCACTGGAGGTATTGGCTGAGTTGCTCTTCAATAGCTCCTGGCGGTGGATTGAATTGAGATCGATGACGGCAGCGGCTGGGAGCAGGGCGGTTGCAAGGTAGAGGGAGAGGAGGGGGGAAAGGAGGAAGAGGGAAGAGGATCTAAGATCACTCTTCTTTGCAATTATATCACTCTTCTTTGCATCTAAGATCCCACTGTCTTGTTTTCTAAATAACAAACGAATCTACTCTCAGTGTTTTGACATCTCATCCTCCTCTATGAACATATTTATCAAACGTAATGATCCGCTCATAATTGTCGTCATTAAATGCGATGGATCAGACTATCATTCGAGGCCAATTGTATCAAATATTGCATATTTGTTTCCCGTAAAGTAATCATGGATGTCATACAATTTGATGATAATTATTCAAAATTAATATCTAATTAAAAGTTATGAAATCACTTATTTCATAAAGATGATGGCTGTTATCTCTCGTCAATAATTTTATCTTATCTCTACTTAAACATGTGATCCTAAGTAATATTGTATGAACGAGATGCAAGCAGTTTTTATTGGTTGCCTGCAAAAAAGACAGAAGATCAAACCGAAGAAAGAACACCTATTTTGTTAGACTCAGAACCCCTCATAAACCCTTTCACTCACCCTTATCCACCCCAAACAGTCCACATCTCATCTCAGGATTCCATCGATGGCGGCACAAACCCATTTCCCTCCATTTCCACCCCCTCACCTCACCCATTTCCCTCTTCACCCTACCCCTCAAACCCTCACCTTTCCCCTCAAACGTGTCCCATTCAGGTGCTCAGCATCACCCAAGCAGGATCAAACCCGACCCGGAAAGGGTGACCCAGTATCCAAAGGGGTCGACCCGGTTGGGTTTCTGGCTAAGAATGGGATTGCCCACAAGGGTTTTGCTCAGTTTTTGAGGGAAAGGTGGTCCTTCAAATTCTAGGTTGGTTTTGGTTTTGGGTTTAGGGCTTATGATTTTTGTTTGACTATGGGGTTTTGGTGTTTGTGTAGGTATAAGGCGTTGAAGGATTTGAAGGAGGAGTTGCTTACAAGGCATATGGATTTCAAAGAATTGGCTACTGGGTCCGTTTTTGTTTAGCTGGATTTTGTTATGGTTATGTTAGGGGGTCATGTTGAAGAGGACAGTTTAATTTCAAAATTCTGATAGGATAGGAGGGAGAGTCCTAGAACTCTAGATCATGTCACATTATTTTGCGAAACCGACAGTTCCCCATTTATATCACATCATCATCCTATCTTGCTCTTCGTGGTACCATACAAGCTTTCATCGTGAAATTTATCGAATACCGGATAGCTTTGTCCAGTCTCTCAATGAGAGCTTTAAACTATCAGGCCTGAGTTCAGGAACTTTATCAAATAACACAATTGTGAAAGACTATTGTGATAGGAAACAGAGCCACTAAAACTTAATAAGAGAAAGATTGCAGTTTTTCCATGCTTTAAGTGGATTTCAAGGGTTACCTTTGTTTTCTTGGAGGGTGGTTTCGGCCTGTTGAAGATACTTGGAAGGTTGACGATCCCTAAATTCACGTGTCTTTGTATAGGTATGAGTTGTTTGGTGCACATCGACACCCACAACATCGGGTTGATTTCATGGAATGGGCTCCAGGTTGATGTTATTCTCCCTTGCATTGGAACTATGAATTATGCTACAGAATATGTATGGCTCTGCATGTGGGAATGATTGTGGGCGAACTCTGCTGGTTGCCCTCATTGTTGTGACCATCATGTTTTCAATTCCTTGATTCCTTGGTGCCTTAGTGGGCTGCTAGAAGTTCCGGTGTCCTTTGCTGATATGATGATTGTTAACCTGTTGTATCAATCATGCGATTACAGGTGCTCGTTATTGTGCACTTGTTGGTGATTTTAACGGGTGGTCACCGACGGAAAATTGTGCTAGAGAAGGGCATTTTGGCCATGATGATTATGGATGCTGGTTCATCATTCTTGAAGATAAGTTGAGAGAAGGAGAACAGCCAGACAAACTGTATCTTCAGCAGTATAACTACGTTGATGACTATGACAAAGGTGACAGCGGCATTTCTGCGGAGGAAATCCTCAAGAGGACAAATGATGAATACTGGGAACCCGGCGAGGATAGATTCATCAAAAATCGCTATGAATTAGTGGCAAAGATGTATGAACAACTATTTGGGCCCAACGGACCACAAAAAGAAGAAGAATTGGAAGAAATACCAGATGCAGAGACTAGGTACAAAGCGTATAGGGAACAACATAAAGATAAGCCTCCTGAGTTCTTCCGGTATGATGTGATCGATAGTGGAAAAGAATACGACATATATAATGTGATAGATGATCCTATATCACGAGAAAAATTTCTGAACAAGAAACCTCCTCTTGCTTACTGGCTTGAGACACGTAAAGGCAGGAAAGCTTGGCTTGAGAAGTATGCTCCTGCCATCCCTCATGGAGCTAAATATAGGGTGTACTTTAACACTCCAGATGGAGCGATGGAGCGAGTCCCTGCTTGGGCCACTTATGTTCTTCCTGGTAAATAGCTTCTTCTACTTCTGTTTGTTGCTTCAAGTTTGGTTTTCCAATTTTTATGATCCTGTAAAATCTGAACTGCTAATATGATTTTCCGTTGTTCTTTTACCACCAATGGTGGTTTCAAGAACATAAGTTTGGTGGAAGAAGTTCAATACTGCTTAATACACTACTTCTCTCTTCTATGCTGCTCTGGTTAATGGTCATGCATCATCTAGGCCAGACTTTATCATGCTTGTCATCATGTAATGCTAGTTCTGGCTTCACTCTCTGCGCCCGTGCATTTAGAACTTAGAAGTTTAATTAGCAAATCAGGTAGGATAATTCCCATACCAACAAGTTATACCTGAAACAAAAAACTGATGAATCTGATCTTATCTTACAGTTTCATGACCGGAATTCCAAGATTCATGTCATTGTTATTTGATGCTTCTTCTTCTTAGGCCGCTGGCATCATTATATAAAATGTTGTCTCTGTATGTTTTGGATTTGGTGGCTTGCATCTAGTTTCTTCTAGTTATAGTTGTATAAATAATCATGAAAAGATTGTGATGTTACCGTGTTTACTCCAACCTTCTAAGCCTAACTTTTTAGTAAAAAGTTCAACTGCTTTGTAGAATGACTACGATGCCTGTTTTTTGGCTTTTTACCCATTGAGGGCTATCATTTTCAGATGTAGATGGCAAGCTAAACTGTGCTGTCCATTGGGAACCACCTCCGGACTGTGGTTACAAATGGAAAAATGAACGCCCAAAACCCTCAAAATCTTTACGAATATATGAATGTCATGTGGGGATTTGTGGAGTGGAGCCAAAAATATCCTCCTTCAATGAATTCACTGAAAAGGTCTTGTTTTCCTTCATTATTAGTTATCCACTAAAATTGTTACGATATACCATGATTAAATTATCAATCACTATCATTTCATCAACATCCAGTAAATTGATGTTTATTCTCAGATCCTACCTCATGTAAAAGAGTCAGGGTATAATGCCATTCAGTTATTTGGAGTCATTGAGCACCAAGACTACTTCACTGCGGGCTACAGGGTGAGTTACGTACCTTATAGTGCTGTATTTTCTTTTCGTGTTTCACCAATATTTGTATAGAAGCAATCAAGCAATAATGACATAATGGCATGAACGAGTTGCAACTCACCAGGATGGCACCCTACATTGTAAATATTGTGAGGATACGACAGCGGACGTGTCTATATGTATCCACGTAACTAAAAACTAATGTCATGAACTTGGCATTGTAACACGCATGTCTATGACTCAAAGCAGTAAAATTTGGTATTGTTACGGAGCTTGGCATGAAAGGGAAATGAGTAGTGTTACAATTTGCAAGTTCGTGAGGTTTCCTTTAGTTGCACTTGTGTTCAGGTTCGTCTTTTAAAAAACCTGCCTAAGTTTTCGTTTGTTTTGTTTTTACTTGTCAGTTCATTGCAGCAAAATTATGTACAAAAGACTGCTGGATGCCATTGTAGAAATTCTGTTTTGTTCCTATAACAAACTCTGTGATTTACTGAAAATGTAAGTTGTCTTCTGTCTCATTTAGATGTCCTGATTTTTCTGTTAATGATGCTTTGCAGGTTACAAATATGTTTGCCGTTAGCAGCAGGTATGGAACTCCCGAGGACTTCAAGCACTTGGTCGATGAAGCTCATGGTTTAAATTCCTATCCATCTATCTACTATTTTACTTGATGCATTGTTTAATTTGAGTTGTGCCATTTTAGATGCAAAATCGGAGGTGTGCTTGAGCATACTTAGATGCATTGGCTGTGAACTTTAATGCATAGTCTCTGGGAATTGATTAATAAGCTGATGGCAACTTTGTCTTCAGCTCTTCATAGTTCAAAAGTTTTTCGTCCCTTATTTGCTTTGTCACTCTGTCCGGCATCCGCACCAGATCTCTTCCCCTGCTGTTCGGGGATCTGGTTGCTCATTCCATTCACTCTGCAAACTTCGTGTTTTCACATATCAGTGGCACTTAGTTCAGGGTTGTGTGCTCCATTTCTACTCGTAGGGAAACTTTGCTGCTCTTTTTCATTTCAGGCCTAGGACTGCTGGTCTTCCTGGATATTGTCCACTCCTATGCTGCATCAGATGAGGTTGTTGGATTGTCACAGTTTGATGGATCCAATGACTGCTTCTTTCATACCGGTAAATATTCATATTTTTTTCTCCCATTTTGACTTACCGCAAGACCATCCGTGTTGTCCTTGTTCCATATGTGCATTTTCACCCTCTGGAAACTGAATTTTTCCAATGTCGAGTTGTCTAGGCAAAAGGGGGCATCACAAGTTTTGGGGAACAAGAATGTTCAAGTATGAGGACCCTGAAGTGCTACATTATTTACTTTCAAACTTGAATTGGTAAGATTCTTGTATGAGGACCTTGAGAACAGTTCTCTTTTTATCTTTTTAACTATTATAATTTGTGTCTTTCATCGTACTATTTTTGACAGTATAGTAGAGTACTCTCTCTTCATCTAAAGGTTTCGATTGCATGATGGCTGATGTAATGTTTGAGCAGGTGGGTCGTGGAGTATCACATCGATGGCTTTCACTTCCACTCATTGTCGTCGATGATGTATACACATAATGGATTCGCTGCATTTACTGGTGATATTGAGGAGTAAGTCTTCATTTATTAATATTTTGTGTGAGTTTAGTATTATTCTGTATAACTGCTTCTGGAGCTGATGTTTAAGATCAAAAGCATAACTTTTAGTTTACCAAAAAAAAAAAAAAAAAACAAGAACCAAAAAAAAAAAAAGCAAAGAAGAAAAACATAATTTTGAGAATGTTGGTTTTTTAAGATATGATTAATACTGTGGGCTTTCTGTGATAAGCTTGAGTTTTCGTAAAATCGGTTCTTCAACTCGTTTATTGAGGTGGCAAGTTCGAACATGCTATCCCATTTATTTGACACTTGATATTTGGTGAGCTAGCATATTGACCACACCTTTTTTTCTATTGTGGCAGGTACTGCAATGAGTATGTTGACAGGGATGCATTGATTTACCTTGTTCTGGCAAATGACATCCTACATGATCTTCACCCCAATATTATCACGATCGCAGAAGATGTAAGGGTTATGCTATGTAGTTTCTCCTGCTATTCCATCACGCACACCATCCTTCACTATTTTACGAACAACTCAGATCATTTTCCTTTGCATCCTTCGTTTCTACATAAAGTTGAATAATATTTTATTTCTATTTTCAGAAGTTCTTAAAGGAAAGTATGCCATGGTTGCTTAGTTGATGTGTCCTTTCTGAGTTCTCTATACTCCTGCAATTTCAGATGACGAACTATCCAGGATTGTGTGAGCTTACTTCCCTGGGTGGATTAGGATTTGATTACTATGTCAATCTTTCCGTGCCTGACAT
>JAOVYX010003814.1:0-10710 GCA_035668315.1 Drosera spatulata
ACAGGAGCTTAGAGAGTACGTCTCGAGCAGCACCTCATGAAGAAGAGGAGCTTAGAGACTTCGATATTATGGCTGGATTGGGACAGGATGACGAGCAGCCAGCACCTTCGCTACCTGCAGAGGAGCCCTCTCCACTCGCATCTACTTCCACGTCATGACCATCGATCTCTCGTGCAAGTCCTCAAGTTCCGGATGTCGATCCACAAACTCCTTTGCATCCAAACACCCATTGGTAATCAATTTTTAGCCTTTTTTTAATAATCCTTTATATATTGTCTCTTTTCATATTTATTTTTGTATGTCATTGTAAACTTTCAGGTTTTATCATACTGATGTGGCCCACACAACTGCTGAATCATTTAAGGCTTTCTATGTGGATGCTTGGTTCAATTTTGGAGAGGTGCCGAGGGATACGTGCGATCGCATGTTCGGTTGGTTCGCGGTATGGATATTGAATGTAATTATTTTAACATGTATTATTATTATTTTCAATTTCTCTATCATTTTCTTGTTTATAACTTATGATTTCACTTTTTTCAGTCACAGTATACTTGGGATAGTTCCTTAGATGTCCAGGCACGGGAGGCTTGGGAGCAGAAGTTGCAGACTCGCATGAGGGACGATGTCTTTAAGGCTCGGATTCTACTGTTGGCATCTGAGCATGGTGTTGATGGGGTGGTCTCTTGGATATCGTACGATATCGGGGAGAAACTTCTGGAAAGGTGGTTCACCGATCCTGCCATAGTACACAGATCACAAGTAGCCGCACAGAATAGAGATAAGGGGAAGGCTACACACACACCGGATAGCACATCTATCATCCTTGTCGAGAAGCGTCTGGTAAATGAAATTTCGTTGTAGTCTTTTTTTTTCTATTCATTTTGTCTTAAATATCTTAATGTATATAATTTTGTGATTTTGTAATAAAAATTTATGCAGGAGGTGAGCTTGAAGAGGAAAGCCACGCAGATGGAGGTGTATGTCGAGACTCACAAGAAGTCCGATGCCCCGAGTGTGGCGGAGGTGATAAAGGCGGGGAAGTCGTTGGCGGATATTCCTCTGGTTGACGAGACGGCGACTCAATTTAGGATAAATTTAATATTGTTTTATCTTTTAATAAATATTGAATTTTATGTCTTTCATGATTTTTTTTAAATGCATTAAATTGATTTATTAACAATGATGTTGTAGGATGCATTTTATGAGAGATTTAGCCAGATGCCTGAGTCCCAAGTGGATGAGAGCATGGATCCCGAGGATGCACAGTAGCAACTTGCTGCTGCCACATCCAAGGCCTATCTCGAGGTTGCTGGCACGACGAAGGGAAGGGTGTACGGTCTTGATTATGCAGCGACCCGATTCTATCCTAAGTCCGTGCTCAGCCAGGCATCCAGGACAACTCATTCCCTGTTTTCTCATTCTGTGCCTGAGGATTATTAGGGATGGTCAATCTGTATCCAATCACTTGAATGAATTTCAAGGGATTTTAGATCAGTTGTCTGCCATGAATATTAAGTTTGAGAATGAGGTACAAGGACTTTGATTACTTGGTATCTTACCAGACTCTTGAGAGACTTTCCGTATTATTGTAAATAATTCAGCTCCTGAAGGTGTCGTCATCTTAGAATTTGCTAGAAATGGCATTTTGAATGAGGAGATGAGAACAAAAATTCAAGGTTTTTCTTCTTCTTCTTCTCATCCCGATGGTTTAGTGAGTCAGAGCAGGGGGAGGAGCGAAAGTAGAGGTCAAAAGGGTAAGTACAAGGGTCGTAGCAAATCCAAGTCGTGGCAGAAAAATGTTGAATGTCATCATTATGGCAAGATAGGCCACATCAAGAAAAACTATTTTCAGCTCAGACTAGAGAAGAAAAATGGTGCTAGCAGTAGTGAAAGGAAAGACTCTGAGACTGATTCTCGAGTCGTGACTGCTGCTGATGGACTCATTATTGCGTGTTATGAGGATAATGTCAATTTAGCATGAATTGATACGAGTTGGGTGATTAACAGTGGAGCCTCGCTCCATATCACGTCAAAGGAGGAATTTGTTGATTCCTATACACCGGGGGACTTTGGCTCTTGGTGTTGGAAATATGTACTTGGAGACTTGCAATGGATCAAAGCTAGTTCTTAGGGACATCAGACATGTACCAGATATTCGTCTGAATTTGATTTCGATTGGGAAGCTCGATGATGAGGGTTATTGTAGTATTTTTGTAATGGCTCTTGGAAACTCAATAAAAATTCCTTAGTTGTGGCTAGAGGGAACAAGGAGTCTTCTTTGTATTTGTTGCAAGCTAAGGTTTCTACGGACAGATGCAGTGTTACAGAAAAAGAAAATACAACTGAGTTATGGCATAAAAGGCGTAGCCATATGAGGGAGAAAGATATGAGTGTGTTAGCCAAGAAGAATTTAATCTCTGGAATAAAGAGTACGAAACTTGAAAAATGTGCACATTGCTTGGCTTGAAAACAACATAGAATATCTTTCAAAAGTCACCCTCCTTCCAGAAAATCAGGTCTATTAAAGTTGGTATATACAGACGTTTGTGGTCCGATTCGACTAGCGACACTTGGTGGTGCAGTTTACTTTGTTATCTTCATTGATGATCATTCAAGAAAGCTCTGGGCTTATTTCTTAAAGATAAAAGACCAAGTGTTAGATGTATTCAAACAGTTTCAAGCTTCAGTTGAGAGAGAGACTGAAAAAAAAAGTTAAAATATGTCCGTTCAGACAATGGTGGTGAGTATATTGGCCTGTTTGATGAATACTGCAGGCAGCATGGTATCAAACACCAGAAGACATCTCCTAAAACTCCTCAATTGAAAGGTATAGCTGAAAGGATGAATAGAACTTTGATAGAGACAGTGAGATGTTTGATTGCAGATGCTAACTTCCAAAATCATTTTGGGGTTAGGCATTGAATATTGTGGTTCATGTTCTCAATCTTTCTCCGATAGTTGCTTTAGATGGTGATGTGTCAGACAGGGTTTGGTACGGTAAGGATATTTTCTACGACCATCTAAGAGTATTTGGGTATAAGATATTCGTTCAAATTTCGAAGGATAAAAGGTTCAAGTTAGATGCCAAGACTCGTGAATACATCTTCTTGGATATGTTTTGATGAGTTCAGCTATAGGCTTTACAACCCAATTGAAAAGAAGATCGTCAGAAATAGAGATGTGGTGTTCATGGAGGACCAGACAATAGCAGATATTCAGTGTGAGGTATTACTAGATACGAGACACACTGGAGGCAAAGGAGGTATTGCTCGATAAGGTTCACACGACGACAATGGTGTATATATCTTAACTAAGGCTCTTCCGAAAGAGAAATTCGAATTCTATCGACATCTTGTCGGCATAGTGATTTCTACTTGATTCATTGTTACTGGGGTCTTCTTTTTGGGTTGGAGGGGTAGATTTGTTGAATTGGTCCAACCCACTGACTTGGTCTTGTGGTCTATTTTTGACTTTTCCTTGATCTTATCTATTTTGGAAAGAAAAGGGAAAGCAGACGGACACGGCAGAAAAACACACACATAACCAAACAGCAAAGCAGCAAAAAAGGAGAGAGCAAACAGGGAGAAGTGAAAAGAAAAATTGGTCTGCGCAGTGGAGGAAAAACAGTCGGATCGAGGTCAATCTGTGGTCGGATCAAGATGAGTTTTGGTTATCATGTATAAGACATCCTGTTCTTCGTATTCAACGGTTGGATCGTTGATCGGGGTTCCGTACAGCGGTCAATCCTGTCCCAAATAGTAGCGACAGTTTTTGGTTATTTCTTTCCTTATTCCCTTGGTGTTCTTGCTATTGGGTCTTAATCTTCACTATGTATATGTAAATCCCGTCATTGTGAGATTAGAGGCGTTATCGTCTTATTTGTGATGATATCTAGATTGTGTACCTAGTGAAATTTGATTTTATATCAAAATCGTGATAATGATATGTTTGGGTGGACTCCGAGATCAGTCCCGTGGTTTTTACTTCCTAGATTTTGGAAGGTTTTTCACGTTAAAAGTGTTGTGTTAAGCTCGTCTTTGATTTATCTGATTGCATATTGTGCTTTGGTTGGTTGAAACACTTTCTCACAGGTTTAAACAAATCGAAAAAGTAAATCGTTTTTCACAATCATCGTCAATGAATCGAAATCTGAGTATCGGATAGAACACTAAGGACTTAAAAATAGATAACAGTTATATAGACAAGCTAGACTAATGCTTATAAAATTCACACAAATAGAAAAAAAATAAGTACCAGAAGCAGGGGAGGCTGCCAAAACATTGCAGGACGAAACAATGAGAAGAGAAACGAAGACGGCAAGCGACAACCACTTCATTGTTTCTAACAAGTATCGATCGAGATGTTCACTTATCGGATTGATGAGAAAACGAGTGATGAAGGTGGATATATGTACACAGTTTAATAGATTATGTGTCCTGATATAGTGACATATATGTATAACAACGGAAAGAGCAGAGGTTATAGAAAGAAACATATCATTAATTTTTCTTGAAAAGATTGAAGGATATTGACACTTGCACTATCCCGATAGTTGTTTGGTTAGGCAACGTTGGACGTGGATCATATTGATTAGATTTTTATCCATGCATAACAATATCTTAAAATCGAAAAAGGTACGTTACCCTGTTTGGTTTGGCATTAGGGACAATTTCTTGGAGAAAAAATCTCTACATTTTATGTAAAATAACTTTTGATGGTAAAAATTTGTTAAAAAAATTGGAAATTTTAGCTTTACATTGGAAATTTGTAGGAGTTGAAAGTCACCATTTGCTTTTGGGAGCAACAATGTAGAAATAAACTACTGAATTAATAGATTCTTTTTGTTCTTTCTTTTTTTAAGTTTCTATATTCTTTTTTTTTCTTTTTGTTCTTTTTTTGTAATAGAACTTTGGAAAACTCAAGGTGGTCGAGCCCCAAAAGCCCCAAAATTGTCTATGTAGTTATCGAAAGCATTTCAGGAAAATTGAAAAGGCCCCGTGCGTCACGAACTCAGCCAAAGACGTCCTGTTTTTTTTTGTTTTTTTGTTTTTGGAAATGGCGCAGAGTACCTTTCTCATTATATTTTGGAAAAAAAATCTAATTTAATAATTAACTTGTTTGCAATCCTAATTTGATAATTTTGTTTATATAAAGACCTAAAAATATAGAAAGCCCGAACAATAGGGCTACCTTTCAACGTGAAAGCGGTGAGACAGCCTCAGGAAGTGTAGGTGTTATACATTTCAATCACTAATCTATACTTATATCTAATACTCCTTTCATTTCATAATATAACCGACGGTTACTTATTTGGATCATCCTAAAATATATATAATATATCGTATTATATATAATATATATAATATAAGGCGACTGTGCGTCGTCTTGCACCTCTTGTGCGCATTCAATGTGGTATTATTTGTCAGCATTGAGATAATTCGGGTCTCCCTGCAGAGAGCAATCCATGGTCCCGTCACAACGGCGTAAAAGCTGCTGCATGCATGTAAAGAGGATGGGGGATGTCCATCACTCCCTAGGTAGTTCTCACCCGTGACGATGACTCAGAGGATAATACAGGAGTGCAATGACTCAAACTCAAGCCACCAAGGTTATTTAAAGAAACAGATGATCGCAATGGATCGAAGAAGAGACACCATGTTCGACCTTCTCAATCATTCCAAAAAAATGACCAACGACCCAACGGATCCATAAGGGATGTCAATGTCGTCCTTATCAGTTCAAGGAGGCGACATTTCTTATTTATTTGCTTTTCATTAGTTCACATGGGATAGTGTAACTATGCTCCACATCCCCCGTTGCCCTTTTTATTAATCATTTAGCGGTTGCTTTCATTTATTTTTCGTGAGGATATATACATTATAAGGGTATCCCAAATACCCCACCACATGTCAAACGTGATCGTATATGCACGTTTGACGTTATATTTCCATACGTACGGGTTATATATCTCAAACACGCACTTAGGTTTAAGGTTCGATGCATGAATACACTGTTTTCTTGGCCAGAAACCCGTCGCGGGCGCGACGCCCTGTGCAGCCAAAATCCTCATTTTTTCCTTGGTCCCGAGCACGACCCAGGAAGGTCACGGTCGCGACTGTTCACTGTGCAGAACCTGCAGGAAACCTCCGTCCAACGCCACGGATCCCTCAATTCATACGACAACGCATCCAAACCATTTCACACACATCAAACATATCAAAGCATGTCCCAAAGCATGTATGGAAGCAAATAACGTGTGGGATCGAATAAAAGAGGCATCTCGGAGGAGTGAGGTTGCCTCGTTTCGTGTTTTATTTCCCTCGGCTCGTTGCTGCTGCCGCCCTTCCTGCCACTGCCGTCGCTGATCCTCCCCTCGCCGCTGCTGCCCCACACTCGTGTTGGCGTCGTGATGATGAAAACGATGGTGGTGAAGGTGTGTGTGATAAGATGGAGGAGATGATGATGATGTTGAGATGTTCATTGCTTGATGCGTTGGCCGGAGGTGGTGGCAGTTGCGGCAGTGTTGGTGGCCTCCTGGTGGTGAATGATGGCAGGTGGGAGTGGAGAATGATGGTGGTGTGAGTGACAGGGAAAGGAGGCGGGAGTAGAGAGGAAGAGTGGAAGAAGTGGGTTAAGTGGAGGTGGGCGCGAGGGAAATACCCCGTGTCGTCCCACGATACGTCTCGTTCACTCTACTATTTATCCAAATTTCGTAATATTTATTCATCGATAATTTGTTTGCATTGATAGATTTATCCCATATACGAAAAATATGACCTCCCGAGTCATAATCCATTATTTATGGGATTAAAATCGCTAACCCTAACGCGCAACTTTTATAACGTTGTAACGTTATTCGTTCGTAATGTTTATCGGCGCGTTCGACTAATCATCCCAAATATTCCATCGTTATATTTGATTTAGTAATCAAATATTTCCCTGGATTAAATCTATAACCCTTTTAGCGCGATTATTTTTTATTCGCAACATTATATTTAACGTCCTTTATTCGCGCTTAAATTTTCATACGTACTGTGCGTATGTTATATATTTATTTTTAAATCCTCAAAATTTTCGGATATTACAATTAGCCATCATCAAATGTGTTGTGGTTACACTCATCATCAAACTTACCTGTGGAAATCCAATTCAAATGAATATGAGATATATGTCTAACTACAACTGGTCTCTAGGCACACATCAACAATGCCTACAACTACAGCTGACTCATTATTACCCATTTTTACAGATTCAAAGTCACATGACCTACAAGATATAAACAAATCCTTATAACACGTAGTATGAATAAAGGCATCACTATCAACCACCCAATTGGAGTCATGACATATAAAATTCACATCATCATCATCAAGCATAGTAAGAAAGCCATCTGAGAGTGCGACAACACGATTGTCACTATTTTCTCGTTTCTCTTTTTCTTGTTTTGTCGGTTCTTTTTTAAGTTGACGATAATATCTTTTAGTTTGTTCTTTTCTGATGACAGTGATAACACTCAACATTTATAAGCTTATTAAACTTGTCTCTATTTTTACTGTGACTCTTGCACTACAAAAAAAGGGTTATTTTGTAGCTAAATTTTTTTACGACGGATTTTATCCATACCTAAATTTTTCTGTAGGTAAATTGTAATTTTTGTAGTGTTGTCTGTGTCTACCGAATCTCAAATCTCGTTTTTATCCCATTTTACCATAAACAAGACATTGAAATATGAAGGACTTTTAGTTTTCCTTCTCATTGTTTTATTCAAAATATTACTCTTTGCTAAATTCATGGTATATATATGGAGCCGAATTGGACAATGAAGTCTGAAAGATCTCCCAATAATCAGGTAAATTATCAAACAACCACAAAGCCTGAATCTCATCATCAAACTTTTTTTTTTTCAGTGTACATAATATCATCCAAAGTATAAATGAAAAAGACATGTTATTTTAGCGTGGAAAACCTTCTCATAAAAAAGATAAAATCACAAGAGCGTAACCCATTTCAAATCTCCAATATCTCCTAATAATGAGTATACAAAGATCCTTTGGATTTCGAAGGTGCACTTCATCGGTTAACATGTACGAGAAGATACTTGTTAACGTGACAAGTTCAGGCATCTGTGTCTTCTTGTCCATTTACCGCATGGATATAGCTCAATATAAGTTGGCGATTGAAAATGGGTTATTTATAGTTAGATTTACTCCGTATGTATTGGATAAGTTAATTCGTGATTTACTCCATCCGTGTTACATTTGAGATCATTAGAAAATCATGTTCATGATATAGTATTTCTTCCCTCCCAATAAAATTATAACACTTTTTGAATTGAACCAACCCAATTAGATTACAACACTATCATATTTGAAAATTTTTTTCTTATAAAATATCAAAACATCTATAATTTTTATTTTGTATCACATCAACCCATCCCATTATTTTTCCTACTCATTTTCTCTTTCTCACTTTTTCCATACACAAAAATCAAAGGATAAGTAACATCCGCTGGTTACAAAATTCATTGGTACGGTGAGAGTAGTTGACAGTCCCGTAACAAAGGAAAAACACCATCCCAGGGAAACTGATCAGGATTATGAGTAGTTTAGGTCCACAGAATCGCCCTAATGGACAAGGATACGGACAAGACGCTATGCACAATACTGCTGACAGCACGCCACGTTGGTAAAATAGGCTACAGAATCCCATCCATCAGCCCAGTAGATGGAATCAGATCATACATAAGAATAGATGCCAACAACGAATGATAATGTTTCTGATCATTACGATTTACGATGATTTGCAATTTTAGCTGTGACAGACATTTGCCAAAGGGGAAAGAACTCGAAGATGGTGCATTCAACTTCTATACAAAAACTGACCACACTCAACAGGAGTCCAAGGGAATCAACGACAATTAAAATACTCAACAAAAACTGTAACATTCAAGGAATGGAAATGTATGATAATGTGCTTGAGAAGAGAAAATCCCTCATATGTGCTTTATTCGTGCAACCACTCAGCATCCTCTTATCCAGACACATCGAAGAATTCCCAGTCATCATCAATCTGTCACTGAGAAGTCGCTGCAGCTACCTCTTCAAAATCATTGACAACAAGAAGAGTATCACTCAGAGGCTCCGGCTCCCACTTATCATCCATCCATCCCTCTATACTGGTTGCAGCTGCCTCTTCTATGTCGTTCACAACGACAGTATCACTTAAGGGTGTTGTCTTAGCATCCTTCTGTGACATCAATGTTGCAGTATCATGCTCCGACATGATGGATGACTCAATTGGAACAATAATTTGATCAAGTGCGGAGTTCATGGAAGAGGCAGACCTAGAAGATGCCACAAAGCTACTGATCTGGTTGCTGAGCATTAGCGAATCACTCAAATAGGCGCTGCTATCAAATCGCTCTTTCAGCAACTTCTCATCCTGACAGATGATAGAAAGTTCTACCCTGCATTGCGAGAATAGTGAATACAACATGACATAAGCACAAAGGAAGCACTCTGGGTAATGCATTGAACAATTGCAACATAATAAACCATGAATAAACTTCGATGAAAAATGCAAAGAATATCGGAACTGATGAGATGTATCATAAGCAACGCTGTGGAATTATTGCAAGACAAAGTAGAAAATCAGAATGTGGCCCTGAAGAGAAATTGAAGATACCAACGAAACCAACTACTTGAAATCAGCACCCAGTCTTAAAATTAGAGACAGGGTATATTTATTGGTTTGTCGCATTGGTGACTCAAATTGAAAGCTATGCCTGTAAACTCCTATGTGATTTTTCTTACCGGCCCCTTCAAGGTAATAGGTAAACTCCAAAAAGTTGGTAGTTTTGACAATTTAGTTTCGAGGACGAAACTTTTTAAAAATTGGTACTAATGTAATAACCAGAATTTTCGACACGCTTAATTAATTATGTTATTTATTTTTCTTAAAATAAAACGAGTCATTAAAAGTAAATTTTAAATAAAAATACGAATTCGTTATAAAATTTGAAGAATTTTGATATAATTATCTCGACAATGAGATAAAATAATTATACCGTATATAAATCGAAGGAATAGCGTAATCCAAAATTATCCCAAACCGATCAATCGGAGGTTGCCACATGGCAACCCCCTTATCCTCCCTTTCTATTTCGCTCCTCCCCGCCCGGCTCCCTCTCCATCTCACCCGAGCCGGCACCACCACCACTCCCCGCCACGCCGCGTCGCCTGGCCCGCCACAACAACCGGCCGCCATCCCCCTCTCCCCCTTCCCTCCTCCCTGCCGCGCCACCACCCCAGCCACACCGCCCCACCTCCCTGCCTCCACCCTCAACCGTCGCCACCACTCTCCCTCCTCTCCCTCTCTTCCCCTTGCCTCACCGACCGCCACCTCTTCCCCGCCACCCGTCGTCGCCCCCGGACCAACGCCGCCCAGCCCGCAGCCGGACACCCCGCCATCGTCGCGCCCTCCTCCTCCTCCTCCTCCTCCTTTTCCCCTCCCCGACCGCCTTCCCTCCACCACCAAAACAGCCCGCCGATCCAGCCACGCCCAGTCGCCACCCGGGTGCTGCCTTCAACCACCAGATCCGCCCGCCACCGCCACAGGAACCCGGCCCGACAGCACCCTGCGGCCCGACAGGAGAGCAACCGGCCCCTCAGCCCACAGCCCGGCCCGCTAGCCCGCAGCTCGGCCCGTCAG
>JAOVYX010003815.1:0-10709 GCA_035668315.1 Drosera spatulata
TTTAGGTGATTGTGGACGTAAGGTTTAATGGAGAGAGTTGGTTTAGTGGGTAGGTTTAGTGGGAGGGAATAAAGGTGGGTGGATTATTTTAAAATATATTATCCCCGATTCGTTTAATCGTAGGACTAATTAATTCCATATTTTTCATAACCATCAATCCAGATTTTATCACTATGTTCAGAAAATTATGTTGTTCAATAACGTATAATTTTCCATGACAAAAAATTATCCATCTTTATCAGGAGTTTAAAGTTGTGAATGTATCGTTATATCACAAAACCTTTAAATAGAATTGATTTCTCCGATTCAAAATGACCACCAACCTTATTTAATTACATTCGTAATTAATGTACTACTTTTTCAATTTTCTGTGACATGAATTTATAAACCTTTGTCACGATCTTAATAAGAGTGACGTAACCCTTACGTCACGAAACCTTTAAATCATGGTTGTTTCACTCTCTTAATTAGTCATAAAAGAAGAAATATTTATTTTTCATCACAAATATTAATTTACGAACGAAAAAAATTACTTCGATTTTTCGGATTTTTATAATTATTCACCCAAATCTCGTAATATTAATCCATCGATAATTTATTTATCTCGACAGATTTATCTTATATACGAAGACCTTTCGAGTCATATTCCAATTTATGGGATTAAAGTCGCTAACCCTTACGCGCAATATTTATAACGTTATAACGTTGTAACGTTATTCGTTCATAATGTTTATTGGCGCGTTCAACTAATCATCCCAAATATTACATCGTCATATTTGAATTAATAATCAAATATTTTCTTGGCTTTAAATATATAACCTTTAAGCATTATTTATTTTTGTAATATCCCGAAATTTTGATATTAAATATATTATAAAATATAACGTTATTTAAATGTACGAATAATGGAACGAATACGTAACGTTAAATATATCGTTATAGCGGCGTAATGTATATGTTAACAAACATACGTATTAAATGTAACGTACGTGCGATGTTATAACGTAACGTTATAATGTTACAATACACGTATTTGGGCTAATAAAATGCGGTCCGGGAAACATTCGAAATTCACAACAAAACAAATGTCATCAAATAAAAGATAATTTTGCCTATTTGTAGGCATATTTTTCAATACGATAATAGAACAAAATATGGATGAAAATAGACTGACAAAAACAAAACGAGGGAGCGAATTCGTAATATTCAATTTTCTCCTTTTCCCTCCCACCAAATCCCTTCCTTGCATCAATTCTCGCCCGACACAACCCACGCCTCGCCGCCCACTTTCGCCCACAATCCACGCCTCGTTGCCCAGCTTCAATCACGCTCCAACATCTCTTCCTGCGCATCACAATCCTTCATTCCTCACTGCAAACACACACAACCTCACACACTCCCCTCCTTCCCTTGCGTCGTCTTCACCTTCAACACACCGCCATCATCCGAGTACCATCATCATCAAGCAGCAACAGGAAATGCAAGGGCGAACGACGACGTTTCCAGGGTGATTGCAGCAGCGGTGACGAGCAAGAAGAAGGAGGACAAAGTTCACGACGAGAAAAACGACCATTTAAGGTAATCTAACCCGTACGAGACGTTTACTTTCTTTCATGAGCTAGATTCTGTTCGTGCGTGTTTGAGACCTTGTTTGTGCTGTAATATGATCATTTTAGTCATGTTTCGTGCGTTTTCGGATGAAGAAATTGTGAAATGCGAAACTGTTCGACGAAATGCCAACCTTCCTGTCAAACCAGCACTGTCGCGCCCGCGACAGCATGGCTGCGCCCGCGACAGCATGGCTGCGCCCGCGACTTTGATCACACCCGCGTCTGACCCAGGTCGCGACAGCGACGGGGCTCTGTTTTGAGGACAGAATGCCCCGGTGCGTCAAACATCAAATTTTTTTGCCCTCGCACTCCCGCCAGGGGGCGCTGCCCCCTTGGACCCGCCCCGGAGAGCGAAGTGCACATTCATCATGAAGAATTAACCTAAATGCGTCTATGTGATACATTAACCTTGCGTATTGAATTGGACATTTATTAAACACGTATGAACAACGCTAGGTGAGAAATCATCATAACACGAGCCTAATAAAAGCAATCAAACGAATAAGGGATTTACCCTGTGGAACATACGAATAAACGAAATGCAAACCAACGATGAACATCGTGCATGGTTTATGAACTATCAAGTCTTTTGCCATGTTTTCTTGAAAGTGTTTGGAGATTGAGCTCGGCACTGCCATCGTCTCCCTTTGCTCACACTATCGTGAGGAAGGTTGAACGTGACGTCCCTTCTTGACGTCCCTTCTTGAAAATCTTTTTCGAATGTCAAGTGAAAGTCATCAAGACTAAACTCTAGCCAATCTTCTTGAGTCATCGTCACGGATGAACTGAACTAGCTAGGGAGCGTTGGCCAGTCCCCATCCTCTTGGCATGTATACAGCGGCTTCAAATGCTGGACGTGGCGCGGCCACCGGTTACTCTCTGCAGGGAGACCTAAATCTATCCCAACGAGGAGCGAATAGAGCCCGTTGGAAACACACTTTATCCACTAAAGTGTAAGGCGGCGTACAATCTCGGCACGTACGCATCGAATCTATGGATTGTTGTAGCTCGATTGACGATCGACAAGTCTTGAATTCAGAGTCTGTCTTTTGAAAACTCTTGAGTCATGGGCTCATGCCGACAAAAACAAAGCATAAGGAACGTGAAATCATACAAATATTTATACGCAGTATGACATACCTATTATCCTAAAAAGTATAAATGTTTTACTGATACTCATCGAATCGCCATAGTCGGGGGAGTACCCTGTAAATGTGAGGCATATGCTCTAGATTACTGAGTTTCATGCTCACGGGTTATGTATTCAGTTTGCAGGTGAGATACCAGACGACCAGTGAGGACGTTAGCCGCCTTATGTATTTCGCAATATAATATGATGAAACCTGTAGACATTTTGAATATGTAATAAATGGCAAGTACAAATCATGTCGTCAAACTATGTAACTATATAGTTTTCGCACTTATGATGTAACATGACTTGTGTAGCTAAGCAAGTTGAATTGAAGTATCACACGTATTTTCCTTGACTCTCGGTACCTCTAGACTCGTTTGGTTTAGTTAGTCTTATCATGAACCGGGTTCGTGACGGCATAACGCCACGTGTCCTAGCAGCAGAGCTCGAGGCGTTACAATTTTAAAATCATAACGTTATATATTCATTTAACAACTTTCAAAATTCTTGGGTATTACATTTATCTATGTGGATGTTTGATTAGTTGATGATTTTCACATGTGCAATGCTTGTTTAAATGTTATTAAAGTACGTCATAATATAATATTATACACAGGTAGTACGCTTCAATACAAACAACACCATATCGATACAAAATATAATTAGTACGTCTTAGCAAAAGATACTAGTATGCCTAATGTTGAAAACAAAACAAAGATAAAATAACAACTACAACCCCTGACTCACAAACTAGTACGTCCCAGTACAAATTAAAGTAGTACCCCTGCATAAGTAAACTAGTACGTCCTAGTACATAGTGACAAAAAATTATCAGATTGAGAAAATCCACTTACCGTAATGGTTCTCGGTATGTTTTCTTGTTGTGATTACCAATCTTGTCACACTGTTCGCATGTGATCCTTCGTATTACCTCGTCCCTCGATTTGAACCTCCTCTTTCGCGACCGTCAGGGTTGCCTGCTTGTTGATGACGGAACAACATCGCTCTCCACTGCAATTACGCGTTGTTCGCTCACCAGAGAAGTAGGGATAGGGTTGATAGGTAACTGATAGCTTATACGATAACTGTCAATATGAAAGTACTGATCCACCATCTCTTCCGGAGGCAATAGGTATTTCCCGATCACATAAACAGCGTGAACGCAAGGGAAACCATCAAGCTGCCAGGAAAAAAACAAGAACACATCTTTTTTTCAATATCCACAGAGGCAGAAGGAGAGCTCCTGATGGCTTTATATGCTCGGCAATGGCTCATAAGAACATTCATTCTCTTCAGCATAACAAGACACACAACCCCATTTCACGTTTCCGCCATTGCCCTACATTCAGAGAACCAGTCCATAAGCTTCAAACGAATACGATCTACCATGCGAGTGATAGACAGATCTCGTACATCAAGCAACCATGCATTGAAAGACTCTACAGTGTTCGAGGTGAACTCACCATAACGATATTCTACACCGAAAGCATTGGTCCAACTCTCAAAAGGTAAAGATTGAAGGAAGTTATCAATCTCCCACCCTTTTTTCTAAGGATCTCAAACTTTTTATAGAATACCGTATGAGATGGAGTCTTCGTACATTGTTCAAATAGGTCGATCATTTGCTCCCTGAATGTGTTGGTAAAGGTACCCCCACCAAACTTCAATCTAAGATTTTTCATTAGGTGAAACAAGCAGAAAAAATGGCTATGGCTAGGGAACACCTTTGGTAGTGCATCAACCAGTTCCGGATTCCGATCGAAAACAAAATTGATTTGACGATCTTTGGGAATAACATGTCGTAGCTCCAACAAAAACCAATGTCAACTTTCTTGTGTCTCGGCATCTACAACAGCAAAGGCCAAAGGGTATAAACCTAACTCAAGTATATAAAAACAGATGAGAATAAGTTTTTAAAACTGTTTCATAAACAAGTAGTATGCCTAACCTTCAAAGTAGTATGTCTCCACATGAAAGAACCTATAAACCTTCCAGTACGTCTGTTATTTATGTAGTACGTCTTAAAGAAAAAGCCTCTTCAAACACTAACCTTTATTTTCGTCCTTTTCGATAGCGGACAATAACACTCCCCGAAAACGTCTCTTGAGAAAAGTGCCATCCAAAAATAGCATTGGGCGACATGATTGAAACCCTTGATAGAAGCCTAGAAAGACACAAAAAGGCAACAAAAACGTTGTGATGGCTCATCCACGCTGAGGGTAATGTGGCTGCCTGGATTGGTGCTCAGCGCCGTGTCTACATAAGGCCTGACAATGCCGAACGACTCCACTGAATCTCCATATATTAGAGACTTCGCTTTCTCAAATGCCAACCAAGTGTTCTTATAACTAATGTCCAAACCATAACAATTGTTGAAATATTGCACAATATTGACAGGATTCGTCTTATCATTATCTCTCATCAAATCAATAATAAGCCTGGCTATGCATTTCAAACTCAACCTTTTCACTCCACGGTCAGGGAACATCATATGACCATAGGTATGAACACGGTCGAACTCCTTAATATAAAAGCAACCAGTTGAGCTGCATGCGGAAGCCTTACCATCCACATCGCCTTTCATCCTTAAACTTACAATAACCAGACACTTTGTCCTTTCGATTCTTCTTAAATACATACTCAAAATCAATCTCCGTAGCATATTTCGCAAAACAGTCTCGAAAATCATCAATGCCTCCCATAAAGCACTGTCCAACATTATCAATGTAAGACGACAACATGGATGAAAGCAAACACTTTTCCTTGCTTGACGAACCTTCGGAAGGCAATACATCATCATAATCAGGTTTAAAAACACCATCACCTGGCACATACGAGATCTCCGACTCCATTTCAATTTGTTTACAAGACAAATCAGGTAGACGTACTACTTCTTGATCAAGGCGTGCTAGTTTAACACTAGGATCCGAATTGTTGAGGCAAACATCAGCCACAGTTCTCCTCACTACATCTTCAATACATCGAACAAAAGAATCATGATCAACATTATAATTCCCACTATACATTGAACATGAAATAGAATTTGATGAAGATGATTCATGGATCTCAATAGAAACATCAACCATTTTCAACATACATGCTTCGACCAAAAACAACGAGTCCAAATCCTCTTGATTCCTCAAAACACAACGTTCATGGGAGGAAATAGAATAGTACATACGAATATCCTCTACTTTATTGATTAGGCGAACATCACATACCTTCTTCAAAACATCTTTGAATTTAGAATGCATGGCAATACTAATCGGATAAGTAACATTATCAATTTTGCACAATATCACAGTCTCAGTCATCCTTCGATCAGATACATAATCTCCTTCGAGCTCAGATCACATCCTTCGAATATAGTATAAATCGATGATGGATGATGATAATCGATGATTGATGATGATGATGGATGAGCGATGATCGATGCATGGTGAAGACAATGATGATGATGGTTGATGATCAATGGTTACTAATAGATGAATGATGATCGAGATGATGATGATCAGTAAAGGAGAATCGATGACGACGACGTTGATTTTGTATCTGGTGAGAAAAGAATAGAGGGAGAAGAGATCTTCAAATCTAGAAAGGGGATAAAGAAGGAAACAACTTGTATTTTTTAAAAAGTGATATTCATTGGGAATAAAGTTTTCTTGTGGTACCTATTTGGAAATAAGTTTCCAAAAGGGTACTTCAAAAGAATTTTTACTAATATTTTATTTTTTTAATATTATTTAATATGTATTTTGAGAAATTTTTTTTGTCTTAACGAGACGACAAAATTACGACATTAGCATAAGATCGAAGTACATAACTTAAACTATTATTAATATTTCACAATAATTTTGTGAAAAATGATATTTGATCGTCCAACACGAATTAAAATTTATATCGACATACACACAGTCAAAATATCATATCTATAATAAGACAGGGGAATTTTTTTATAATTATTTCCTATCTCTCAACTAAATTATGATGATATATATTTTAAAGTTTAATTTATTACGATTAAACATTATTTTTTATAAAATTATTATAAAAAATTAATGATATATTAAATCATCAATTTTAATTTTGAATTAATTTAATATTTTTTATAATATTATTAAAAATAAATATAAAATATATTAAAATATATATCATCATAATTTATTTATTTGAAATGATGAGGCTAAATCTTGCTCATTTCAACGTCAAACCATGGTCCAACTGTTGCGAAACCATTGTCTGCACCATTTTCAAGGGGCGCAGATCTCTCCTGCAAAAATAAAAGCTCATAGCCAACAAGCAACAATCCATTTCTCCATTGTCTCCACCCCCAAATTTCCCCTTCCCCCAAATCATCCGCCATTGTTGCATTGCACCCCTCTCAAACCCTAAATTCCCAATTTCACCCCTCCAAATCGCGATCCCAAAATCCCGCGATGCAACGACGATGAGGAAGCTAACCCAAAAGCACGCGTCGTCGTCATCGTCGTCACCGAAGCTCGCGATCTTGATCTCCTTTGTCTCGCTCCTCGCCCTCGCCCTCGTCCTCGATCTCCGTTTGGCTTCGTCGGCCGCGTTTCGTTACATTTCGTCGAATTGGCAGCAGCAAGAGCAACAGCAGGGAGGGTCTGGTGAGGTTGTGAAGGTAATTCTAGGGTTAGGGATTTGATTTTGGGGTGTTGGAGTTGAAGGTTCTGATGGAGATTAGAGTATTAGATTGTTTGAAGATCGAATGAATGTGGTTGTTGATGGATGTGAATGGAGGGTTGAGTTTAGAGTGTTTCGAGGTTGAATTTGGAATACATTTGGAGGACAAGGAGGATCATTGAATGGTTGGTTGGATGAGAATGGATTGTGTTTGACAATGTTGAGAAAATTTTTAATCAAAGGTTTAAGATTTTGTGTTTTTGTGCTAGTTGGTTTTTTGCTTTTGCTTTTGTCATCATCATCACAATACTCGAAGAATGTGAAGAAAAGAAGCATAAACTCCCTTTCTGGTGGGTTTTCCTCCATGGGGCCACAATCAATCACACAAATGCAAAAAGAAGAAGAAGCATTTTCTCTTCGGCGCGGTTTTTGCTTTCGACCACATTAGCAGAACGTCATTGGGGACACTCCAAATCAAAAGTCGGTGAAATCCTTCTTCTATTGCCTATGAATTAGCAGTAATGGGCAAAACAATAGCATCACACACCAAACACAAAAACAGCACCAGAAGAGTTTAAAAAATATCCAATTTGAGATATTGTGGGGTATCCTCTACGGCTATATCTTTATCTTATGAAAGAAGAAAAATTAGTGATAGTTATCTTGATGATTGTAATCCCCTAGCACAGTTTAGGGACGATATTTATAATCTCTTTTTTAATGGATATTTTGGTACCACAACGGTTCCGTGATTTTTACCTTTTTAAAAAAAAAAGGATTTTCTACGTAAAATTTGATGTCGACTCTATTTATTTTTGGATCATTTATTTATCCCATTTTAATTGTACGACGAGGAAAAAGTGGTGGGCAATTTTTGCTGCACCTCACATCGACTTTTCCCAATATTTTTGTACATTATCTTGATAAGTTGAGGTTTGGTTGAGTCGAATAGTAGCCGAAATGAGAGTTTTCTTGTTAGGGTTTGCTATAGGATTTGGTGATCAGGCTTGGTGCTTCTTTTGCCTGTTTTTGATGTTAAATTGATAATAACATTGGTGGGTTTTCAATAGTCATTTAGTGAAGGATGATGAGCGTGAGAGCTTGTGTTGAGCCATATCAGTGGGCGTTTTCCACTGAATGGTCAGGCAGGTCCTTGGATTGCTCATTATTGGAGTGAAACAGCTCCTAAAGAATGTCTATAACTTTCGAAGGTTATATCAAAAGTTATGTGCTTGCTGCGTGTTGATTGCACTACTGCTTACAATATGACTTTATCATCTTTCATTTATGCTGTGAAAAGAATGGTGTAGTTGTGGAGACTGGAGGGGAACATAGCATAAGCACCAAAGATCAGAGTATTTATGAGTTAATCCCTTTTACATCTGCATTACCTCTTAACAAGTGTGTAGCTATCGTTATTTCTGCATGTTTTTTTTATATGATGCTGATATGTTGGTCTTCTTCCAGGTACATAACAAAGATAAGAAAAAGGACGACGTCCCAGCAAGAGTTTTATCAGCTACATTTGCTGACTTACCAGCACCACATTGGGAATGGGAGAAGATGGCGTCGTCACCTGTGCCACGTCTAGATGGAGCTGCAATTCAAATAAAGAATCTGTTCTATGTCTTTGCTGGATATGGCACAATAGATTATGTAAGTTAGTTTGTTCACTCTCTAGGCTTTTGGCTCAATTATCCATGGAGTTAATTACTAAGGTCAATCTTGTGGTTCATGTACGAGAAATCGGACTTCATTGAGTAGAGAAGGGCTTGTATGTCTAATTATTTTTTTCAGAGGTGTTTCACATGATGGTGATGCTGCTGTAAGTATGTGTATTGTATATCTTGTAGGTGGTGTATTGCTGCCTTTGATACTTCGAACCTTTCTTAGTCATGGTATAGCCAACTCAGAGGCACCATTCCTTGGGCATGGTAGTTGGAGACTTGAAATTTAAGAAGAATTTCACACATTCCGTGAACAACAGAGACGTTTGATTATTGGTCCACTAATTTTGATTCTTATCGTATAATTATTTTCTTAATGATTTGTGCTTATCGGCAATCGGAATCATCGCCTCTGAGATTTTTGTGAGCAAACTTTTGCAGATGTGGTTCTTTTGCTCAATAGAAATATATACTGGTATGTTTTGTACTGTGATTTTATTGTTATGAAATGTTGTACAGTTATACTGAAAGAGTTTCATGTCATTATTCAGTCTCGAGCACTTCATTACTCTACCATTGGCGAGGACATCTGTTCGAGGAAAGATGATTATGTTAGGGAAATGTAAAATATTGTTCACGTTACACGTGATAGCTTTAATGCATTGTAGTTGTTTGCTATTTGACATGTCGTTGTGGCAGCCTTTAATTTTCAGACAACTGGATGATTGATAGCTTTTAATATGTATTGTGTTGTTTACAATTGTGCGTTATTTCTGATTGCATAGACTTGTTTCTTGATATCTGTTCATATAACTTGGTCTTTTGAATCTCTTGGTAGGTGCATTCGCATGTTGATGTGTATAATTTTACGGACAATTCCTGGGGAGTACGATTTGATATGCCAAAAGAGATGGCACATTCTCATTTAGGAATGGCAACAGATGGGAGGTATATTTATATCGTGAACGGACAATATGGTCCCCAGTGTCGTGGAGCTACTGCGCATACGTTTGTCCTGGATACTGAAACAAAGCAGTGGACAGAGATGCCCCCCTTGCCAGTTCCAAGGTAGGATTAACCACCCAAATGTGTTAACAACACAGGTCTAGTAAACTAAACTCTGTTGATCTCGTTTTCAAGCAATTGTTTCCCTACAATCCCACATGTTTTTTTTGGGTTTCTTTTATGTGCGACTGCATATTTCAGCTCAATGATATACGACTTTAACTGTTCTTTTGCTTTCAGTTCATTGCTGCAATTGATTACTTTAATAATATATGAGATAACCAAATCTAGTTCAGTTCAGAATTTATAAATGAGTACCAAGGCATTATATCCAAATTTACATTTCTAAATTTGCACTTCTTGATAATCTGCATTATATGTATGTTGCCAATCACTTCTATCCAGTCTGTTCTTTATTGTTAAGCTTCAGGTTGCTGTTGTTCTCAGGTATGCACCAGCTACTGGGCTTTGGAGAGGTAGGCTTCATGTAATGGGAGGCAGCGGAGTGAACCGACATACACCTGAACTAGATCATTGGAGCCTTGCAGTGAAAGATGGAAAAGCTTTGGACAAGGAGTGGCGGCCTGAGATACCAATTCCTCGTGGAGGACCTCACAGGTCCATATATATAGTCTTTGATGACTGGTG
>JAOVYX010003816.1:0-10706 GCA_035668315.1 Drosera spatulata
GAGATCAAGGGTATCTAAACGAACCAAAAAAGAAGAATTGGAGAAGAGAACGGGTCACGCGCATTGACTACTTCAACGTGAAGCTGAAGAAACACATCACACAAAACAGAAATACTACCAGTTATCAGAAACCCAATGATCAAAAACCACATCAAAGACTACAAATACACGAAATCAAAACCCAAAACAACATCAAAAACCAAAACAACAAAAACCCACAAAGAAAACCGCAAGTAAGAATCAAATTCCACAAACCCTAATCTTTAAACATCCCCTTTTATTCACACACACACACACCAAACCATAAAAACTCAATCCACCAATCCCCACCTAATCAAGCCAAACCAAAACAAACCCATTTCGAATCCCACGAAACCAACCAAAACCCCCCAAAAATCAGATAATAAAAACACAGGATAACAACCCAATTCATCACCCACAAAACCCAAACTTTCTCGCACAAAGAGCGAGAGAAAACAGGAGAAGAAGAGAGAAAGAGAGAGACTTACAAGGAAGAAAAGGGCACGCGGAATTGGTGAGAGATGAGAGAAGGGGGAGAGTTGTTTGCAGGGCGAAGAGAGGAGAGGAGGGGCGAGGGAGCAGGGGGAGGTTGCGTGTGGGGCGCAGCATATGATTCGGTGATTTCACAGACGCTAACAGGCTAGCTAGTCTATGAGTAGACCGCTACTGCGACGTCGTTTCGTGGGCGTAGGTGAATGTGTGATGATTTGTGATTGTTTTGATGTGTGTATGCGCGCACGTTTGGTTTTGATTTCATTTACCGATGATTTCTTTTACCGATGGGCTAGCCGGGAAAGTAATCCATGTTGTGTGATTATCTACTCCCACCCTTTTAAATGACAGGCAATGATTTAAAAAATGTATTTATAAGTTTGATTCGTATTATAGATCAATCAAAAATTATTTTTTAAAAAATTATCATAAAATATTAATAATAATTTGAATTATGTATTTTAATTTGAGATTAGTGATATCATTTTTTATATTATTAAAACGATAAACAAAACTCCTCAAAACACATATTGAATAATATAATGATTGATAATATATTTCTTTGACTAAGTCATTAGGTGATGCAGTCCTTGGATCACTTAGATTAATTTAATGACCATTCTCTTAGACCTCGTTTAATATGTGGATAAGAGGTAAGATGAGATTATCTATGAAGTGATTATTATAAGATCATTCATAATATTTTTTCTATCTTTATTCTTATAATATAGTATCATTTTTTTTGTGTTGTAATTCAGTTTTTTACTCAATCACACAACAAATTTCCTATATCGATTCTTTATATATATTTGCATATTCTTCATTTATTTATATTTCATAATATAATGAAATAGTTTATATTATTAACGCTTTTTTAGAATATTTTATAATATAATACTAATTTTTCATTTTTAAAATAATATTTTTTATTTTATTTTACCTAAAATAATTCAATTTTCTAAATATTTATAATTTTTCTAACAAAAATATTAAGATTATATTATTTTAATCGTATAAATTGTATAGGGAACGAAACTTTGGTTCCTTAAATATAGGAAAAATATACTCTCTCCGTCACATAATATTTATAACCATTGTATGTTAATTTTTTATGAAATTTTATGAAAAAAAATTATTTTTTAGGGATAGTGGGGCTGTTGGGAGAGGAAATAGCGCGTATATTGTACCAAAATATGATTGATGTGATTTTTTTTAAAATTAAACATTGGTTAAAGAGGAAAGGTTGGAAGTAAATGAGGTGGGGGATGACGCAAATGATGCTTACTTTCGAATGCGACTATGATGTTATCCGTTATGGAACGTTGTTTAACAAACGCTCCCCTAGGACTGCGAAATGAGGTGGGGAAGAATACCACTCAGTAGGTTAGCCAGAACCTTCGACACCAACTTATAAATTACATTACACAAACTGATAGGACGGAACTGAGACACTTGCTTCGGAAACTGAAAGGGCATAAGGATATGTACGTGTATTTGATCGATGCCATATCTCCCCTACCATCTAGGAAGTCCAGTACCAGCCAAATAACATCCTCTTCAATCACCTATCAATGGGTCTTGAAAGAAACGAGCATTCAATCCGTCAGACCCAGGAGCCTTACTCGAGCCTATCTGATTCAGAGCAAGCACCACCTCAGCTGCAGTAAAGTCCCTATTAAGCTCAGCCTTTTGATCTTCAGGAATCACTATATTCCACATATCAAAGCAAAGTTCGTTCCTAGGTACATGCTCAGAGGTAAATAACTCCATATATAACTGCTGAATCTCATCTGAAATTCGATCTTTGTCCCTGATCCATACGCCATCGCCCCCCTCAAGTCTTGTGATACTATTTTTTTTTTTTTTTTTTTTTGTCTAGGCGAATTTGCTCTAGTAAAAAAGAATCCCGTGTTACGATCTCCCTCCTGCAATCAGAGCATTCTTGAGCGTTGAGCCCAATAATCCTACTCCTTTTCTAGTAGGTCGTCGAGGGAAAGCTTTACAGAAGAAATATTCTTCATCAATTCATCAGTCATGGGTTTACTATGCAGGTCGTCTACCAGTTTCCTTTTCCGCACAATTCCCAGCTACATGGCCTGAAATTTTTGCCTACCCGATCGCCCCGGGGTGATTCCAACCTTAGCCAGCTTAGTAGGACCTGGTGTAATACCCCGAAAATTTTGCGATAATAGGAGTTGTATACTCAATCTCATAGTGTTCTCACCCTTTAGATGATCTGTATTGGAAATACGCCATATGTGTGCTTCCCAATCATATATTTCTATGTGGTTCTTCTGTTATGTATCAATACTGATGCATGGTAAACTATTGATGCACTCTAAATCTGTGAAAACATCTTTGATAATGGAGATAATTGTCTATGATATTTGTATTACCATATAGAGTTAAGTTATGGTCTATGTTCACTGTGCTGGTTGGTTGGTTATTGGTTGCTTGGGTTGAAATCAAACCCAGACAAAGGATTTCTAAATTGGAATCAATCTATCGTATTTGTGTTGAAACTATGATGAGTCTTGCCATATCATTATACAATGAAAACATGCGACGATCGTCTTTTATATTTTTGACCGTCGAGACCAAAAGACTTCAGTTAGATTTCTCATCGGGATGTTGTCGTTTGTAAATGCATAGTATGTTGCGTTCTTAAAAAAACATAGGGGAATAACACCTTCCTTTTACGAAAGTTGTACCAATCGTTGGCCTAGACGATGTGGTACCTTATAATTCGGATCCAGAGATTACAAGGGGACTTAAGAAACTATTGAGTTGAATTAATTGTGGCCTTTGACCCTAAGGTTTATATATAAGTGGATTGATAACTGTGTCTTTGCAAGGTTGAGGTAGTTCAAATTAAAGAGGCATGGGATCTTAGGTGTCTGAAGATTACACTGGCATATGAGATTGTATTGTTTGGTTGCAATATACTTGTGAATAAAGAGTTCAGATAACCTGTGGTTACAAGTAACTGATTCGTGCATAACAAGGAGCAGGATTAACATGATTCATAACATATGTTCTTGATGTTGGAAGTTAAGCTGGGGCATAATGGTTTTAAATACCAGCAATTTTATGACTGTGCAAATTAATAGGCTATTATGATGTTCATCTTAAGAACCAGCCATTGGATATAAACGTAGTGCACAAATTCAAGAAATGATATGTATATAAATGCTCTTTATTGGATGTTATACTGGAAATGATTTGAAAAGCGGTGGAAGAGTTATGGTTTGTTGAAGTTTATCAAACCGTGAAGGATATAAGAAAAATGGGTGGCTGTTTTTATTACTATCATTTAAGGTATAAATGGGCTAGATGATGAATCTGAAAGCTAGGCAAAGAGCCTGGAGTTCTTATGGAATATTGCATGGGATACTTATTTCATGAAATTGGGTATATTTTGGTTTAAGGTTTCTGGTCAAATTTGAACGACCGTGAGAAGTTTATTGGGATCTAAGTGGTTTCGAGAGATAAGACGAATTTTGAGAACGAAATTTTTGTAAGGAGGGGGGAATGTAATACCCTGAAAATTTCGCGAAAAATTATGCCTTGATAATTAATAAAAATAATATATTATTGAACGTTATAATTTATTTGACAGAGTAATAAAATTTGCTTATCAAAACTAAGACAAAAATACACCAAATATGGGTAAATCAAACCCTATCACTTAAATAGACGGGATCTACGATCCCTTAATACTAATTTTGTCACATTAGTTGTTAATTTGTGTACTTAATCCACTTTGTTACCAAACCCTTTCAGTCTTACTTTGCCTAACTTCCACCAGCTTCTCCACCTCTCCTAACCTTCTTCTTCATCATTCTAATCATAACTCTCTTCATTCTCATCTTCATTTCCTCTCCTCTTCTCACCATTCTCTTGACTTCATAGAGACAAGCAAGGTGAAAAAGTCACAAGAACTAAGGAGAGGATCAAGACGACGAGGGTTTGGTATCAACATGCAACACTTCACAAGGCATCTATCTACGTAGTTAGTGAGGGTGAGCTTCCCAAAGATTAGAAATTTTGTGGGATATCATAGGCTCTGACATAAATTATAATTTTAATATATGTTGAAGTCTCATATGTCTAATTTCTAATGAAATTAATAGAACATAATTTGAAAAGTCAATCTCAAGATATGAATCAAAACGTGCGAATATGTTAATTCGTAAAAACTGATTATAGGGATAACTTTATGACTTGATATAGAATTACACAATATGAGTAGAAGACAAGCCTTATATCAATAGAAATTTATTGAAGTGTAGTTTTCAGAACAGTTTATAAATTATTATTCAAAAGTTATATATAAAGCGTTATGAGCTGATTAGTCAAGTAAGGTCAAACTATCTGATCTAACAGAAAATATAAATTTGAACTAATTAATTGCTATTATTGGTAAGGTTTTATGATAGAAAATCTGATTTTATAAAAAGTTTATGGAGTCTAGTTTATGAAGAATTTTAGAAAATAATTTTTAAAGCTATATACGAGAAGTTATAGTTTTAAACATGTCGAAGGATCAAGTTGGACAGAATCCGAGAATGACCCGTTTTGACACCGAAATAACTCCAAATGTTCACTAACACTTCTAATGATGATAAATATATAAAATCATCATCATGAAAAATCAAAATAAGTAACAAAGATTTGTACAAAGCTCAGCATCACCTCATAATATTAGTATGATGGTTTTTCACTAAGTACGAACAAATATGTTTAACTCCGTAACGTGAAAAAACTTTCATAAGAGAATGTATTAATATGTGAATCGTATTATATTATAGGACTTTTAGACGCTGCTCATTGTCACTTACGAACGAGGTTGAGCGTGTGCATGTGAAGAATTATGGTAAAAGATAATGTTTAGATTCAATGTGTGTGATGATACGTCTTATTATACCATGAGTATAATAATATGCGTTGGAATCTTTGGTCATAGTGACTAATTTTGACTGAAATAAAATTGTGACTGTAATGTTTAGAACTGTGATTTGTGATGATGCATGATAGTATACATAGGCATACATAGTTATGTGATGGTTTCTAAGAAATTGACATAAAATGTGTCTTACGTACCTTATTACCTATCACTTGCTGTTTGCCGTGATGAGATAATGTATGGATTGTGTTATGCTTGCTTTGCTGGTATAATGAGAGTGAATGTATGAAAGGAGTGTAAATCCATAATTGGTGAGATAACTCCGTCGTATAAAACACAAAGAGCGTTGTGTCTGTCGTTTGTATTACACAATGACTTAATGGTGACATTCTTTCATCGACCCAGTGAGGTCGTTTTAGTATGAGGGTATTTCACTGCAGGAGACCCTGGACTCTGATTTGGCTAATTTCCTTTCACGTATGTCGCTGTTGCTATAGCTGAAGAGAGCTTACTTATGAAATTGAATAAGTCTTGCCAAGTGTACAATTATAGCATTGAGGGTATCTATTGTCTCTCATATCTGTGTGATTGATATGATGGTAAGTCTAACAGAGTATTGAGTGAACTCCTGAGTGCAGCAATACGTGAGATTTGGACTGGGGACTTGTCGTGTCACAGTATCATTGTTTCAGTTTGTTTCATACAGAGGTCTTAACTGTCATATCATAAAGAGTGATGGTAGTAAATGACGTTAATAATGTCTGAAGTACCCATTGATGTGCGGTTTCGAGCCTTGTTACGTGGTGTTAAATGTGCTTATATGACTAGGGTGAATCACTGGTATGCTTGCGATGGTAATTGTGAATGTCAGATTGGCATGATAGTTCCAGAGTATTGGAACAAAAGATCCAAGGGATCCTTTCTTTTTTCTTTTCTTATCTTCTTCTCTCTGTTCTCTTAAGTGATGTGTTGATTGCAGAGTACTGGAATATATGATCTGAGTGATCGAACCTTTCTTCTTTTCTTCCTCTCATGCATCCCTTGGGAAGGGGGCCGACACGTTATTGAGCTCCTATAGCTCATGACAACTATTTTTCTGTGTCTTTTCTCTTCTTTTTGTTACAGAAGGAAGACTTGGAGGAGAAGTGTGACCTAAGATTTGATGTTAGATATAATTTATGTGTGAAAGGTATTCTGATCTTAGAAAGAGATGTAAATTACGCTGCGAAGGTGATATTCTGAGTTATGATCGCTGCAAAGGTGATATTCTGAGTTATGATTAAGAGAATCAAAAATTTATAAACTAATGATGTATAAGTGAACTTAGCTTAATTCTTATGAGTAAGTCAAGAAGTATATTTTTTGCCTGACTGAGGCATTGGTCCCAGTAGCAATAATGCCACGTGGATTCCTATGAAAAGGTCAGGAAATTCGGAACGTTACACCTGGCCTCCGTCGTCCTCAACCCTTCGATACCCTCACACATCTCCTACAATCCTCACACAATCCGGATCATCATCCCACACATTTTCGTATCTAAACATCCTTCGCACACCCCACCTGCAGAACCATGATTCAAATCCATCCTCTTTAAATATATCATAACTTCCAAGTGATCTGACGACAAAGCAGGCTAATTGATCACTCGTGCATGGGGGAACAGACTCGACCACTCTACATTAGCAACAACCCTATCCAACCTTTACCACACACGTTCTCCTCCTCTCACTTTTCAACTCCATGTGAACTGGGGTCTGAAAAACCCCAAATCTAGCAAATTGCAAGCATTAAGGAAATCCCTAAAATTGCAATTAGTCTGGAGTCTCTGATACATCCACCTCGCATTTTGGCATTCGCTAATATCTCATTAAAATCGCCACCACAGATCCATAGAAGGCCTATCTCTTCTAACAAACCAAAAAAATCTGCCAAACTCTTCGATAGAGGATGTCGAAGGTTCCCTATTGAAGCCAGTAAAGAGCCATCGTGGCCAATTTTCGCTCGCTTCATCTATGAAGTACAAACAATACTAATGAATAGAAACCACAATCTCCTTCTTCCACAACATCATGAATCGGCCTATGTTACCATTTCCTTCAACCACCTCCCTACAACCATAACCAAGTTTATGTTTCAACCAATCCAGATCCTTCTTATGTAACCTCATCTCAGATAGAAAGACGAGGTTGAAATTTTCCATCTCAAGTAAAGATTTGAGAGAGAAAACCGTCGAGGCATTTCCCAAGCCTTGACAGTTCCATCATAGAGCAATTTTTAGGTGCGACTCTCCCTGAGAAACTCTTTGAGGATGGTCATATCTGAGATTGGTCCAACATGTGGGAGAATTTCTTGAGGGATTTCATTACAGAGGTGTTTCTCTCACAGGTTGGAGACATTGACTAAGCAGCGTTTGGTTCCCACTATCGATGGCACCCCTACAAAAAATCCATGGGTTTAGGATCCACTTTCCTTCTAATCCAAGTGGGCTTAATCCCTTTACAACTTGTCCCAAACGTACAACCTATATTTTCCTTATTGGGCTCAAACTTGCTTTCCATCATCCTAGGCTGTAGGTCCAGGCAATCGAATTTTGAACTTGATTTTTATACCATTACCATCCTCACAGCCAAACACGAGCTCATTATGGATATTCTCCCCATGCCAGTCATTTTCTCCTACCACGCCAATCAAATTTGTCTCGTGATCAGTAGAATATTCACTTTCCTTATTTGCACTCTTTGCTTCAATTGCAAGATTGACTTGATTCCGACCATCTCCCTTACTACCAAGTGTTTTGACATCGGAAACCTTCTCCTCTGACACATTAGGCGGATAACTGATACTTTGAACATTAACTTCAGGCCCAACCTCCCCCTGGTACCAAGCCCCTCTGCCCTCAGGACTGTCGCTATGAATATTGATGAACCCCGAACCCATCTTTTTAGTAGGAGCAACTCTTAGCCAAGCCTCGTATTAGAGGTTTTCTACCACCTTCGACCCTTAAACATCCCTCTACTTTAATCCTTACACTCCACCATCCGATGATCAATTACCGTACATCCTCATCCTAGGTAAATTGAACCTATGTAATGGAAACATTTGTTAGTGTGACCTTCATTCCCCTTATAAGGGGACGAGTGATATCAATCTCGACCTTGATCCGGAGGCACTTACCTCATACCTCGTCATCTTCATTCTGACCAACATGTAGAACTTTCCCCGACTTTTGACCCAGTAATTCTGCAGCCCCTTCTCGTATATAACCCAGTGATAAATTCTCACATTACATTCAAATTGATAGGTATTTGAAATAAATCTTTACAGTTTAAAATTCAACCAAAGTATATCGTTTGAACAATAAATTTTATTGAATAAATCTATTTCTATTAATGTGACGACTACTAATTGTATTGATTTTCTGAATGTTTAATCAGAATCATTGGATTAAAAATTTTAACGTTCAAGATTCGAAAATCTTCGTTCAACGTCACCTTCATTTGTTTTGTATATAATATAGATAACAAAGGCTTAGAGAATACGTATCAATGACACATCATATGTAAAATGTTTAATTAATGAGTGAGATTTAAACAATTCGGATACAAAATTAAGATTCAATTATCATTTTTTATCAATTTAATTATCATATTTTAATCGTATCTAGTCATTTATTTTTATATGTTAATTTCAACCACGACACATGGAGTACTTTCTTTTCCAATATAACAAATCCAAAAAACAACAACAACAACAACAAATCAAGCCTTTATCCCATCAAGTAGGGTCGGCTACATGAATACGACGATGCCATTTCAATCTGTCATGTACATCATCTTTTGTACGATTATGATAGGCCATATCATACTTCAAGGTTTCTCTCATAGTCTTTTTATGTAATACCCGAGAATTTTAGGAATTTTAAAAAAGAATATATGACATTTCGACTTTAAGATAAATCGTGCATAAAGGTTATAGAATTAATCCAAGAGAATATTGGATTATTAAATCAAATATGATGATGGAATATTTGGGATGAATAGTGGAATGCGCCAATAAATATTACGAACGAATAACGTTACAACGTTATAACGTTATAAACGTTGCGCGTAAGGGGTAGTGGTATTAATCTCAAAAATAATGGATTATGACTCGGGAGGTCATATTTTCGTATATGGGATAAATCTATCGATGTAAATAAATTATCGATGAATTAATATTACAAAATTTGGGTAAATAGTGGATTGCACAAGACGTATCATGGGACAGAACGTGGGATTAAACCCCCATGTACCTAACTTCTCCATTTCCCTCACCTTTCTCCCGCACTCACTTCTCCACTCTTCCATCCCACAACCATCACCATTTCCATCACTCTCTTGCCGCCACCATCACCACCAACGCGATCAACATCATCATCATCATCATCGCTTTCATCACATCACCATACCTTCACCACCATCGTGTTCACAATCATCATCGACGCCACAAGACGAAGGGCAGCAGCAGGCCGAGGAAAGGACCAACGCCAGCAGCTCGACCAGTGGACAACGACGGATTCATTCATGTGATCGTGTGCATCAAGGATCATCGTTAATCGAGTTAACCTCACTCGTCCGAGACAACTCTTTTATTCGTTCACATGATTCAAGCACGTTTCGTGCATGTATGGGATGTGTTTATGCTGTGTTTGATGTCTATGCGATGGTTTGGATGCATTGTGATGTGAATTAAGGGATCCGTGATATCGAACGAGAGTTTCCTGCAGGTTCTGGGTTGCAGATTAGTCGCGGCCACGACGACATGGGTCGCGCCCGCGACGAAGAAAAAATGGATGCATTGTGGTGTGAATTGAGGGATCCGTGGATTTTGGGTCACAGGCGCGCCGCGCCCGTGACGGCTCTCTGGTCAGGGAAAAACATTATTTCGTGCATTGAACCTTAAATCTAAATGCGTATTTGAGATATATAACCCATACGCATGAAAATATAACATCAAACGTGCATATACGATCACGGTTGACATGTGATGGGGTATTTGGGGTCGAAATGAACTAGAATGCACTCCAATACATCATATATATCCTCTCGGAAAATAAATGAAAGCGACCTCAAACGATTAATAATAAGAAAACGGGGGATGTGGAGCATAGTTACACTATCCATGTGAAGTAATGAAAAGCAAACGAATAAGAAATATCGCCTCCTTGAACTGATAAGGACGGCATTGACATCCCTTGTGGATCCGTTGGATCGTTGGTCATTTTCCTTGAAATTATTGAGAAGGTCGA
>JAOVYX010003817.1:0-10706 GCA_035668315.1 Drosera spatulata
ACGTCCTCGACGCCGACCGCGACGGCAAGATCAGCAAAGACGACCTCCGCCGCACCTTCTCCTCCTCCTCCCTCTCCTCCCTCTCCTCCTCATCGGATGAAGTGATCACCACCATGATCTCCCTCGCCGACTCCGACAACGACGGCTACGTTCAATTCCACGAGTTCCAACAAGTTCTAAACAAGGGCCAGAGAAAAAGTAGAAATGTTGGAGGTTCGATCAGTGGTGTGATGGAGGAGGCGTTTAAAGTTATGGACAGGGACGGAGACGGGAGGCTCGGGGTGGATGATCTGAGGGAGTTCTTGGGGATGGGAGGGGTGGCGGTGAGCGAGGAGGAGGTGAGGGGGATGATGAGGTTGGGCGGGAGAAAGGCGGAGGAGGATGGGGTTGATATCGAGACCTTGTTGAGGATTCTCGGGATTTGGGGTTGATTGATCGGATTGGAGATGGGATCGATTAGTTTTCGATTTGTTCTTGTGTTCGGTGGTCGTAATAGCAACAATAAAATGCCAGAGAATGAAATCTGCTTGGGAATTCTCCATGTGTCCTACTATTTGATTTCATCATGTAAATGTACCTTATAGCACGATTTCACAATGTAAGTATTGTTACCCGACTGATAAGAAGCACGGAGTAATATTGCAACTATATTTTTTGTTGGATGTCAACGATTACTACGTGTTTTCTCGTGTAAAAGAATATGCCTAATTGGGTTGAATCGGCCCTCTGTTCCGAGTCGCTATAGAATCTACATAGATGTAGATTGTGTTCCTGCTTGTTGGCGTGCCAGTTATCTTCGCAAACTGTAGTTTGGAATGGTTGTGATAATAGGATCATAGGAGTATACCATAGTAAATTTTGAGTGACTGCACGACTTCACAATGTGATCTATATTGCAATCTGATTCATAAGAATCCCGGACTGTTTTTAGACCAGTGTTTGGTGTGAACACCGAGGTTTGCATAGAAGTAACAATTATTTGCCAATTGTTTTAGGCCGCAATAGAAACTACATGGATCTTGGAGATGTTGATAAGAGGTTGTACTTATGAAACACATCAATATGATTACCTTGGCTAAGGGGTATCCTTTAAGTTCAATGAAGCTTTGTTTGAATGCCTAAGGCTTTTCTGCTTATTGTAACTTTGTGCTTGTCGAAATTATCGAGTAATCCGAGAGGTCAAAGATAGTTGCTTCTACTTTCTGGTTGCAGTTGTTGCTAGGCTATGGTCGTGTTCTTGAACTACGATGTAGCCGGGGTTCAGATGTGTGGCATTTGTGAATCGAAATAGTACCTTCATAGAAGAAGGTCTGCACGGCCCATTTTTGTGTAAAATCGAGGGACAGATGCGTATCAGCGCCACTAGGATGTATATTAAGGAAGGCTTTAGAAATAGGCAGTGCTCTGTTGATAGATATACAATTGTTTGACTTTATCATCAGATGACTGTTAGTTGAGTTGATTTCTTAACATAGTATCAGAGCTGTTATCACATTGAACTCACAAAATTGATTCATGCCTCTCCTATTGAAGAATCCAAGAAGGGCAACTGATCATGCATATCTACTATTTTTGCTCTAAGCAGAAGATTATAGATGTTATTGATGATAAAAGGCATGGCAGTCTGAAACTAGCCCTAGCTCATGTTCTTTTTCCATAATTGTGGGCGTTGTTGTGGATTCGAGATCATGCTTTATCGTGTTCTAACCACGATCATTCATCGAGGATAATGCTTTTGGAAGCCTAGCTATGCCGATAGGTAATAGTGGTACGAACACAAGGTTAAATGCATTGTCTTGGAGAAAAACTCACCTATGAAACGAACTGAAATGATTGCGTTGCTCTAAATCTAGATAATGGATAAATAGATTTCACGTGATTGAATGTATTCAGCGAGATTTCAAGGTGTAGACGTTGAAGAGTTTCTCATGATAAACGGATACAAACGACATCAATTAGGATACATGCCTGAATGCATATATTGGATAAAAAGTGATGAACATACATCGGACCGGACTGTTTATTTGAGGCAAATATTGAACAAAATAGAAATGAGCCACAAGCTGTAATTGATAAACTTAGTGCATGAACATCCACTCGCGCACATGAGAATAGACTACTGCAGGGGTACAGGACATAACTAATCTTTCAGCAATGCAGTTCCATGTTCAACAAAAAACCGACCTCCAGGACAATCATATAACTTGTTTCCTCCATCAAGTATCTGTCGCATGTATGGTCTTTCTAGTTGTCTTGACGACAGGCAAGACATCATCGGATGAACGAAGAGATGCAACAAATTAAAATATCGGTTGAGCTTTATTGGTAATGGAGTTTATGGTAATCAAGACCCCAGTTTCACCCTGAATGCTCTGTTGTTGGCTGATAAGTTTCCCAAGTTCAACACACCGTCTGTATCTATAAAAATGAAGGATGAATCAGTAAATAATAGAAGCGAATCACTATGCAATAAAGAATGTGAATTTACTGATGACATTTCTGTTTCATCATGCTCCATTCTCCAACTGTGATCAAGGATCAAAGAACTAACTGTCTTAACTGAATAGAAGATAGGTTCTAGATTCTTACTAGGAAGCGGAGTTTTGACGACGAAGAAGCAAGCTCCTATGACAATGTAGCATAGGAGAAGAACCAACCCTTTCATGTAGTGAGAGGTTCCATCCTGCAAGAATAACAAAACAACTTTCATTATATTCACTAAGGTGACATGACTTCATGAACGTGAGAATCCATAACTGCTAAACGTTGTATAAACTGTCTATTAGGAGGCCCAAGAAACCCATTTCAAAGTATAGTTTGATATGGGTTCGATTCAGAAGATTGTTGCGCCACAAAAGTTTGATTCCTGATATTTAAAGTGGTATTTGAAAGCTAGAGCTAAGCTTAAGTTTTCTTTTATTTTAATTTTTACGGCAAATTACTTTTTAAAGTGTTCAGGAGTTAAGTTTACCTGCAAGGTGAAGCTTGTGATGATGATGGATAAAGCGAGAGATCCTGTCTCGAGAATATTAAAGTTGAGATCCATCTTGATTCCCATAATCCAAGCAATAATGACGCACAACGGAACCTAAACGAATTAGAATAATCTGTCACAACATGTAAAGTAACAAACAATAGAAGCTCGATCGAGCTTTTCTTATTCTGTTTTCTTTTCGTCAGATAGGTGTTGATCCTGCGATGCTGATTCTTACCACAAACATGGAGATCTGAGCTGCTGATCCAAGAGCGACAGCTAGAGATATATCCTGCATTTTTCGTATCATAAAAGTCGAATCAATACCGAAACACAAAATGGGACTCAAATGCCGCTTGCTCTATAGGCCTTACCAATTTGTTTTTAAAAGCGAATATGACTGCTCCGGCATGTTCTGCAGCATTTCCAACAATTGGCAACAAAATTATGCTGATGAAGCAGACCGATATGCCCCAGGTACTCGAAGCATCCTGCTCACCAAAATATTGTATTAGTCAAGGCGATCTCTTGGATATATCTCATGTTAATGAACTCGCTCGTTTTATTTGAGATTACGGATCATTAGACAGTGAATTACAGTGTTCTTGTTGATTTTATGAAATTTCCTTGCCTCTATTGTCTCCACAACGTACTCGGATAGCACTGCAATGAAAGCAGTCATGCCGATCAACCATGCTATTCCGCTCCAGAATCCAATGACAGCCGTTTCTTCGGACACCAGGTCATCATTATCATCGCAAGGGTCCTGCGATCCGAGACTTTAACACCTTAGAGTTGATCTCATCACGCTAGACATTTGCAAATCATCGGTATTTGGAGAAAGTTTATGACGGAATAAGTGGGAGCATTAGCTATACTATGAAACTTACTTCTTGCGCTTCAAATAGCTCCCTGTGAGTCCATAACTGAAAGACTAGGTAAGCAATGTATGCAATCAGCATCACAATGCTGCTAGCTCTTGATAAATGAAGTGTAGGCATGGATGGAAGTCCCGCGGATTTCCCAGCATATTGAAACAGCAATGGCAACACGTGGCAGAACAATCCCAGCAATAGCATGATCGAATTAACGTCTGCTTGTTTCTGTTAAATAACAACAAAAATGAATCATTTTCTCTTATAAGCAAGTAATTAATGTTATCCAATAGTGTCATGACCAACAGGACAAATTCCTAACATTATTTTCTCTGTAAAGTCACGCCACAAAATAAACAACAGGGTTCAGAATGTTGTTATATATATCACCAATATGGTGGCTGAACACTCGAATCAACTGGACTATCATTGGATTGGTGTCTAGTCATTTTATTTTGGAGATTATTCGAGCGAGAGAAGTGCCTACTCTGTCATATCTTTGCTCCTTGTTGAGGTTGGCTATGCCTCCACAGAACAAGGAAGTGCCAAGAACCAGAAGGAGATTCGAGATTATGGATCCAAGAAGCGAGTACTTGACAACTGCAACTTTGTTCTCCTTCAGAGCAAGCACAGCTATTATCAGCTCCGTCGCATTTCCACAGGTTGCATTCAAGAGTCCGCCCACTACGACATCAAAAATAACTCATAAGTTATGTTATTTCTTGCATGAAATATGTAAACATGAATGATAAACTAGTTGTTGCAGTTTGCCCAAAACCAGAGAGGATTAATCATTTACCTGTTGAACCTGTGTAATATGCTATTTGCCTGCAAGTTTTTATCAACAGAAATGGCAGAGATTAGAATAGGGTTCTATGTGAATGAGGAGAGAAATCTAATCGTGCAATCGGATCTTTCTTACTCTGTGAGGAAGCTAACACGTTCTGCCAGCGGAGCGAGTCCAAGCAAACTCAAAGCGAAAATCCATGGCTGTTCATATTGAACAAACGATGCATCAGCAGCAGATCATATGGCATACTGAGATTGTTAACCATGGACGAGTTTTACCCTATTGAAGTTGTACTGTTGAGCAACGATTGCCATTGGAATAGCCGGAAACAGAACCGATAACTTAGTACCAAGGAGCACTTCCTGTAGATTAGTCAGCAAATTCCTGAGAAGCCCGCAACGCACTTTCGATACCAAGGAGAGGTCCGATTTCTTCCTAAGAGACGACGACGACACATTGTGTGCAGTCCTTCCAGGCCTAATTATCGCCTCCTTGCCTTTGCAAACAACGTGCCCGCCATTCTCCATCACGGATGGCTCCTTCCACGCCATTCTCCTGTGTTGACACAAGATCAAGACATAGAATTAGGTGGCGAAACTCACAAGTAGACATATTATCGTGTTACATTGTAACTAGTCTTGATCATGATAATATCTAAGCACATACACTGAAAAGGGAGAGCAATGTTGATGTATTACCGTTAACTCAACGAGAACTGAAGAGTTAAGGTGCAAGCTAGGAACTGGGCCTTGCAAGCTAGATGAATGTTTGATTTCGTAGTGTAATCTAGCCACTTATTTATAAGCAAAGGTGGCGAGGCAGAAAGGTTACTAAATAGCTGTTTGAGGATCCATCAATCAAACTTGATCCACTTATTAGTCTCATTAAAATAAATAAATAGATAGATAAATAGATAGATAATCGTATGAACTTTACATTCATATCAACGACTCGATGCAAAATCGGACCGTATTTGTGCCGGTACAAAATGTCTCGAAGGTAACAAACAATGCGAAGTTCATGAAAATGTATCTTACTGAGGACTGCAATGTGTTCAGTATTTTATACCACCTCACAAAGTGTTCCTGATGACTTGTTTGGAGAACGGATTAATTCCTTATTCCTAATTAACCTAACCCTTCTTGACATTATTTATAAAGGTGTGAGTATTAAAAATTGCTCGTACACTTGTAGCGTGTCATCCTATCATTGCTATTAAGGAATGTTAGGGACGGTCATTTGTGCAATCTTTTTTGCATACTCCACCATGTCGCACATACTTGAAACGGATTCTAGTTCGTCTAATCTCGAGCAGATTTACACGTTAGTTTCTAGAGTCTGTGCTCGTAGTCATATCCTGACGACGTCCGTTCAGATGAACAATGACTCTGATATCACTTGGGCAAGCCAAGAAGGGAGTTCAATGAATCAAGTATTATTGACATCGAACAGACTTGCTTGTATTCCAATACATAAATATCAACTCGTACGTCGACGCAGTTCAATTCATGATTAATTAGCCCAGCCAACAACGACCGATGAATTTCCACTTTCATCGTATTGTGATAGTCAAAGACAAAGCCATCACTAACAAAAAAAAAAAAAAAAAAAAACCTTGGGATTTGAATGACACGTATAGAATTTTATGTCTTAATTTTACCATCAAGTTATTTATTATCATTTCAAACGATTCTTGTATCATATAGAATATTTTGAAACGATTTTCATATATTAAAATATCTAGAAAGGGCTTTCGTGATGGTTTTATGTTAAGACATCACAAAAGATTTAGAATTATATGATGAAAATTGAAAACCGTTATCAATATTGATCTTCTGTGACGGAAAAAATTATCACAAAATATATTTTCATTTTGGCATCAAAAATTTTCATAACCCTCCTAAAAAACTAATATATATAATGATATTATTAATCACAAATGATTTTTGAGAATGATTTTTTATTTTATCACAGAAAAATATCATTTTTATGATGATTTTGTATACCCATCACAACAATACATCATGTTGTGACAGTTTTGTAAAGTATCACCCCCGTCCATCACAGTATTTTTCAAGTGGCAGCGCGACAAAAGATTATATGTACTTGACGAGGACACAACGTACAGAATACTGGAATAAACCGTACGAGGAAAGTGCAACGAAATTTCAAAGTAACCGCCAATGTTGTTTTGGATCAGCCAACAACAACGATGAAGGCAGGTGGTGGCATATCACGTTTGTTCTGTGTACATGAAAGCTTTCTGGTTCTTGCCCATCATGAACAAAGGGACAATGCGAGGAAACCAGTGGGAAGTTTCCATGCGTTTGTTTGCTGCACATTGCGTGGTTGGATCTTTCGACTCTGATATGATATTAAAAGATGTTGATGAGAGGTTGTACACGTATGGGTCATTGTTTCAATGTGCTATGATATCATATTAAAACATGTTAAATGAATTCGATACAAATATGTAAAAATTCCCAAAATTATTGTGTTTTATAAAAAATATCAAAACATGGTAGAACAAATCATATTTCAAACATGGGAATTATTAGAAAACGAGTAGTTAAGACAGTTATGTTGAGTTGTTGATGCCATTCGCTGATTCGCATATGTATCTTGGCCAGGTTTAGTTCGGGTGTTGGACATATCTTAGATCGACTCTCCATCGGTTTTCAATATAAGAAATCTATCAAAGAACGGCCACGAGTGAAAGTTCATAAAATCGCAAGATGATTCACTAGAGCAAGATTGGAGTCATACTACAATTGTACACTTCAATCCAGCAAAATTGCTCTCGTACACGATTACATCGTCCCAGGAGCTATAAAGCAAGAATATTCTTCTATCGTGGTAATACAACATGGGCCTAATCTTAACACGACTAGCGGATTGGGCCGATGAGCCCATGGAGAGAATTCTCAGGTATAGGCACTTGAAAGGGAAAAAGCGAAAAGCTTGGCATACCCAAACCTAATTTTCGTGGACATGGATTGAACTCCCCAGCACAAGACAATGCGGGCCGACCCACAATCTAAAACGTAATCAGCATGGGCCGTGTCTGGCATTACTTGCGAAGTGGTCTAAGTTTTTGTGGTCCAAATCGAAGCCTGTAAATTGAAATGCAAATTCAGGAACTATTGGAGAATCTGATCCATAGTAAAAGCCCATGATTGTCCCTCGGGCTACCAAAAAAAACAACGCGTGGTTAATACCAAAAAAAAAAAAAAAAACACACGTGGATAAACATAGTCCCAAAACGTTACATTCACATAAAATATCGCTTTAACAGTATATATACCCAACACATTCCTAGAGTTCTCAACCAACATCAACAAATGTTTTATTTCATAAACTTTTAAATAATTTTATAGGCTAATAATATATCTATATAATAAAAAATATTCCATTCGTCCCAAATTAATCGAAACGTTTTTACCGGATACGAGAATTTATACGAGTGTTAAATTTATGTGAATTTTTGTGAAGAATGAATTTTTTTTAAAATAATGGGATTTATTATAGCAGTTGTGGGAGGAGTTGGTGAATGTACTATAACAGATGAGATTGATTTGATATTTTTTATGTTAAAAAATTATCAAAAATAAAAACGTTTCATGTATTTTCAGACTGATAAAAAAGAAAACGTTTCAATTAATTTAAAACGAAAGAAATACTAATTTTTTCATAAGAGTTAAGATCAAACGTTGCAATACAAAATTTGATTAAAAAAGTATTTGTGTAATTAAAAAGCAATGAACAGCGCAAAGTAAGAATAGAGAAACAAAGAACTGCAAGTATTGAGATTGTAGATGTGGCTACCAAAATACGGTTTGGTAATATAACATATGTATGTTTTCAGATTAAAGTTAAAATCATAATTATAATTTTCCTCACTTATGATTTATTTTCATTGTTAATTTGTGTAATCTATGTTGGACATTCGAAATATTAATATGCCAATATTAATTAGGGGATGGAGTGAACAAATGATGAAACACAAATCTAATCAATCAACAACTAAGGATATTTATTGCTTTCTGTCTTGTTTCTCTCTTAAAACATAAAAACGTTTGTTTTGTTTTCTGAACGGAAAAAATTAAAAATTAAAAATTAAAAATTGAAAAATGATTTTATTTTATGTTTTTTGATTCATCCATGTACCATAATCAAGATTCTCTTAACAAAACAACTTAGCTTGTAAAGTGTATTTGACTTTCTTAAAAAAACTCCCGTACAATTTGCAACAGTTTAACTTTCACTTTTATTGAGATAATTTTGATTCGTGTCGTACGACGATGAAATGCTTTTGTTATATAAATTTATTGTGAAATATCAAGGATGGTTTAACTTAACTAATATTATTTAATCAAAATAATAATATTTTTAAAAATACAAATTAAATAATAAAATATAATAAATGATCCAAACATATAAAAATTCAAAATTATTCACAAAAGCATACACACAGAAAAAAATTACTCAAACATACAATTTGATCCACTTTCTCCCATCTCTTTCCCTCTTTTTCCTTAACCCTCGTCGCCTCGCCACCGTTCTCATCCTCGCCGCCGTCGATCCATCACATTACATTGCCATGGCCATCTTCATCTCCTTCTTTATCCTTTCCCCTCCCCACTTCCCCTGGAACCATCACGGCACCCTATCCATCATCATCGTCGATTCATTTTATGATGGAATACTCGCCGCCATCGTCATCTCCGAAGACCCTTCCGTCCCCGTCGGCCACCCCATCGCTCTATTAGTCGGATCGAAGGTCAATCTCGATAAAATCAAGAAAAAGTCAAATCGATCATCGTTGAGGCTATGAATTCGACTTGTCGAACGATGACGAAAGTCGAGGCGATGACTGAGACGGTGGAGATAATGGCTGCTGCTACAGTGAAGAGGAAGGGTGGTGGTGTTGTGATTGCGACGTCGTTTGTGAAGAAATTGTGCTTGTGGTGAAAAGTGGGGCTGTCCCGCTCTGTTGGATTGATAAACTAACTAATGTGTCACCCGCGCAATGCATAGAGAATATCTTAATCTTATATAAGTGATTAATTATTCATAAATTGATTACTTATAGGACTATTTATCTTGATATCGTCAATATTTTATTGGCTACGTACATATCATCATAGATTTTTTAGTAATTATTTCGATTTTATCGAGAGTATTTAATAGATTCCTGAAATATATATAATTCATGACACTTTTTCATTTAATCTTGTTATAAAGTTTTTATATAAGAACCGAGATACCTTTAATCACAAAACGAATTTTGTATCTTTAATTTCTATTCAATCAATGATCAAATCCATGAACTAACTTGATAAAACGAAATAAATAGCCAAAAAATATGAAAAAAAGTGAATGATTTTTATTCTTCTTTTTTTTTTAATGAAGTTTCAAATACTGTAATGTGAAAAATTATCATTTTTTCATCCAATGTCAATCATGCACAGGGAACAACATGGGTTAAAAAGGATATTATTAAAATAAATTTTAAATTATTTACATATTTCATTTATTTTTATATTGTTGTCAAATATTTTCATAAAATTTTTTTTGGATGAACAATATGAATATATATGTATTTTATAATATAATATGTATGAAATTATCATGATATTTACTCTACTCTTTTTAGTGAAATGATTACAGTTATCGAATTAATATTATCACACCATGAATCATTTCAAGTTGTTATAATATTTGATATAAATTTTTTTGGCTTGTTGGTAAAAACTCTTGGTTTTTTATAGTAAAACATTTTCAATCGTATCATTTTCTCGTAATAATTTACACTAACGGCAAAAATATTTATACACATACTCTTTTGTCTATTTTTTTTGGTTTGTACTATTATAATGCCCCGATTTTCAAATCCTTTTGTAAAAACCCGCATTGCATTACTTCCACTAGGGTCCCACAAATCCTAACCAGACAATTCAACTTAACTCGCTTTAGAATAAAACCAAATAAAAATACACTTAAAGCATTATCAAACTAGATCCACAAGTTTACTTATTTATTACATATTAAAGCAGCAGAAACTTAG
>JAOVYX010003818.1:0-10705 GCA_035668315.1 Drosera spatulata
TTACCCCTAGCGACGGATTTTGTTCTGTTAGCGACGGATTTAGTCCGTCGCTAAACTCAAGTTTTTTTGTAGTGTTTGAGAATTCCCTGGGCATGATGGCCTTCTTGACAATGTCTGCTAAAAGCTTGTGTGGTTTTGACAGGTACTTCATTGTCCTGATCCCTTCCTTTTGACGATCTTCGCTCAGCATCGCGTGTCTTCCATCGCTCACCACTAAGGCTGGGATCTCTCGAGGTCCTTCGTTTGAGACTTTGAACAATTGTTCCAAGTCCTTGGGAGTAACAATAATCTCAATCTTCTTACTGGAGTTGTATGTGTGGATTCGAAGTTATCTGCCACCTTCGCCTTCTCTATGAAATCCAACACTTCTGCATCGTATATCCTACTAGTCTTCTCGCATAAGTATTTCAACCCAGCACCTTGTATGAGTTCTGCAATCGCCTTAACTTCATCAGATTCCCTAGGACAACTCTAGTCTACAGCTCTATCTTCTCAGATGGTCTTTTTTGTTCTTGAGATTTGTCGCTCTTGAATGGTGTATTAGAACGGGTGTTGCCCATTTTCGAAAGTATTTGGTTGAATTTGATTGCTCGTGAAAGTTAAGAATTGAAAAACTCGAGCGAGGGTTTGCAGTAGAGGGTAAGAGAGTTTAAGAATTCTTAGAGAGAGAGAGAGAGTAAAAGTATTTTGAATTCACGAATTTTACATATTTATCCCCAATTGAAAGTTACCATTGTAATTTCAAAAAGTGATCGTTACACAATTTTTCACAATTCCAGTTATTTATTTGACTGTTGTGGAAGTTTAGACAGATAATTTTGAAAGTTGTTTCTTTCTAAGAATAGAAATGCAATAGAGTGAAAATCAATGCTAGTCTGCATCTTACATGTGTAGTAGATCAGTAGAGCATTTTTGGCCAATTACTCATTTATATCAATTATACCCAATTCACCTCGAAATTGAATAAATTTATTCTCATTGAGAGGTTTTATAAAAATGTCTGTAATTTGTTTTCCTGTTGGTATATATTCCAATTTGATATGACCTTTTTACACATGATTCCTGACAAAATGGTATCTGACATCTGTGTTTGGTCCTTGTATGAAAAATTGGATTTTCTGAAATTGTCATTGCAGACGAGTCATCATAAAATATTGGTGTTTTTGAAGACGAAATACCATAGTCTGCAAGTTGTGACCTCATCCATAATACCTGTGCAGCACAGCTTCCTACAGCTATATACTTTTCTTCTGCAATAGACAATGGTTTGCTTCTTGCTAAACTATGATATCAATCTTGCACCAAGAAATTGGCATGCTCTACTTGTGTTTTTTCTGCCAACCCTGCAGCTTGCGAAATCTTCATCTGAATAGCCTATTAGTATGAAATCTGATTCCCTAGGATACTGGACACCCAGATTTGGAGTTCCATTGAGATATCTCAGGATCCTTTTTACTGCACTATAACAGGATTCTTTGGGATCAGATTGATATCTAGCACAGACGCAGACTGAGTATAAGATGTCTGGTTTGCTTATAGACGCAAGCTTCTCTGGCTCTGCTGCAGTGATGTTTTCTTTTGCGTTTGCAAACTGCTCATGCTTTACCGAAACATCAAAGCACTTGTCTGCACATTCCTCATCAAAGACATTAGAAGTACGAATGGATGTTTCAAATTCATCAAAGAAAATGTGAAACGATTCCTCAACTGTTTGTGTTTTCTTATTAGACTCTGAAAGCTTTGCTAGTTGTGGAATATCCTAGAAACGTTCCTTCATCTGTCTTAGGATCAAATTTTCCTATGTGTTTTTTATTATTGTTGTGAATGTAACATTTGCATCCAAATGCATGAAAGTACTTAACACTTGGTGTCTTTCCTTTCCACAACTCATAGGGAGTTTTCTTATGTAACTTGCATATAAGACACCTATTTAGAACATAACAGGCAGTGTTTGTTGCTTCAACCCAGAAACTTTTAGGTAAGTCTACATCAGCAAGCATTGTTCTGGATGTTTCAATGAGTGTCCTATTTTTTCTCTCTACTATACCATTTTCCTGTGGTGTCCTAGGTGCAAAGAAGTGTTTCATACCATGATCATCACAGTATTTATCGACACCTGCTTGATCAAATTCAGTGCCATGATCATTTCTGATTATGACTACCTCAGTTCCATTTTCATTTTGTACTTGTCTCAAAAACCTAGTCAGCAGACTACAAGTTTCACTCTTTTTGTATAAAAATACCACCCATGTATATTTTGGGTAATCATTTACTATAGCTACGATATATTTCTTTCTATTTGAACTCTCTATTTCTACTGAACCAAAAAGATCCATGTAGAGTAGTTCGAAAACTCTAGTTGTTTCTGATGAGCTTATTAGTTTAAGACTTGCTTTAGTCTGCTTGCCTTCTTGACATGATTTACACAACTTATCCTTTTTAAACTTGATTTGAGGAAGTTCTCTTACCAGGTTTTCTAAGGATAGCTTAGCTATGGTTTTGAAATTTAGATGTGCTAGTCTTGTGTGCCATAGTCAATTTCTATCTTTAGTATCTTTAGTATAGAAACATGTAATTTGTGCTGACTGAGATAAGTTAAAGTCTACTGCATAGATGTTCCCTTTTCTGCATCCTATCAGTTTGACTTCTTTGGTGACTTTATCTTTTACTTGACATGAATCATGAGTAAAGGAAACTTCATAATTCTTGTCACAAAATTGACTAATAGATAGCAGGTTGTGTTCTAATCCTTTAACATAAGCTACATTTCTAAAGATTAGGGAACCTGTATCAAGGGTTCCATAACCTTTAGTTTTACCTGTCTTACCTCCTCCAAAGATGACTAGAGGTCCTTCTTCTTTTCTGTATTCTCTTAGTAGGCTTTTGTACCTTGTCATGTGTCCTGAGCATCCAGTGTCCAGGTACCATGTCCCATCTTGTTGTTCCTACAATAAAGATGAAAATCCCAGAAATAACCTAGAGGTGGGGTGAATACGTTACCTCAAAAATTTTATCAAGCAGCGCAGCAAAGCTATTGGCTAGACTATACTACCTGAGTCTGCTGCAATTAGCAGAAGTTCTACAGTTGAGACTTTAGCTTTGAAAAGCTTGTCTCTTTGGATATTTTGAGATTCAGCAAACAGTTAAGAGATAAAGAACAGTGCAAAAATATGACACAGAATTTATACTAGTTCAGACACCTGCTACCAACAAGTAACAAGAGTTTAATTCAGTCTTTCCTTGGTGACCAATGTAGCCAAGCCAAGAGGAGGTTCACTATCTTCTTGTTTGTGGCTTACAAGAGAAACCCCTTTACAACAAAACTGTTCTTGATAAAGGATGAAGAACCTAGATCTTGCGGTGCTCTGCTGCAGTTGATGTTCTTCACTTGTAGACTAGTGAACCTTCTTTAGAGATCCTAAATCTTCAATTCAGATTGTGCACAGCGAGCCTCCAAGGCTTTTTCTTTCTTTGAAAGTTTTCAAATGATGTTCAAACTTTCTCAGACTCGTCCAACCTTTCTCATGTGCATTGTGTCTTCCCTTTTATAGGCTCAGGGAATCAAAACCCGTGATTATACGATTTGATGGTGACAGCTTTGTTCTCTACTACAGTAGACTGACTTGGCTTCACCTTTTCTGATCATATACACATCATCATTACCTCAACTTCTCGTTTTTTACCCCTTCCCTGTTCCTTTTCATTCCAGCACAACTTATACTGTACCCAGACTCATGCACCAGGTCTACTGCACACCTCTGCTGCAGCCTCTACTGCCAGCCTCTGCTGCACCCTCGGTTGCATGAGCTCTACTACTCAGTCTTCATATCCAGCCTTTCTGCAACTGCACTTGTACCAAGTACTGCAGCCAGTCTGCTGCAACTCAGCTCCCACTCAACAACTTCTAAACCTCATCTGCTCAACCTGCTAGTGTAACCTCGTCTGCACTCAGCACTGCATTCAGTCGTCTGTAATTCAACTTGCATACTTGCACTGCAATATGGCTCAATTTATTTTGATGTTGGAACTGGCCTTGACCATGAGAATGGTCCGAGATCACAAGAACTCTGAGACACTTTTGCTACCGTATGCATCTGATCTTTGACATGTAATTTTGTTGCCCCCTGTAATCTGCATACCCTCGTCTGCATGCCTCTACTGCACGACCTCTGGCCCTAGTCTACAACTACCTAGCTAACTATTACAGCCTAAGCATCTATTACATACATAATTTCTTCTTAAGTTTTGTTCATCAATTTCTATACAAACGGAGAGATTGCACATTCCTTGGAGCCGCATTTCTTCAATTCGAGATACGGAGAAGCGGGAGACGTGTTGGGAACCGCAATGCAGGTTGCCTCGGTGATGGATTCGGCGTTAGCGAGCAGCGCAGGGGTGAGTTGCTGCTGTTGCTCCTTGGGTGGGCGGAGTTGGTGGTGATGAGAGCGGAGAGGGTAATGTCGAAATCGATATAAATATATAATTATAGCATCTTTATTTTTATTAATAAATTGAACTTAATGAGTTTTTAAGGTTATAGATTTTCAATGATTAATATATGGATTGTAGTTTTAATGATTATGAGTTTAGGGTCTTTCAATTATTGATGTGTGATTGGGTTTTTAATAGTTAATGTGTGTGTTTAATAATTACATTTTTTTATTGATAAATTGAGACTAATAGGTTTATAATAGTTATGAATCTCTAAAGGTTAATATACAGATTGGGGCTATAAAAACATTAAAAAACACAATATAGTATCCATAAGTAAAAAAACTATCTTTAAATTTTTAAAAATATATTGATCATATATATTATATATGGTTGAAACTAGTTGGAATAACTAAGCAAGATGAACCTCATGGGATTTGCGTTTTTTTTAAAAGAAAGAGCGAATTTGAATTAAAGAAGTGCTAACACACACGTATTACTCTTTTCGTTCTATATATTTTGCACCTTTTATTTTTTATACCTAAATTTAGATTAATTTTTTCAGTTTTTAATTTTTAATCACATATTCGTTTTTCTCTTCATTTTTCTTAATTTCTAATCCCACATAACATTCTAAAAATAGAAATATAATAAAAAAATTTAGGACATCCATAAAACATATAACAATGCAAAATATGTGGGACGGAAGAATTAAATTATATTCCCTCGGTCTCATTATCTCATATTGAATCTATTTATAACGGTTTGATTCGATATCGATATTTATGCATCGGTTGAAATTTTATAACATCTATATAAATATATAAAATTAAATTTGTTTATTTTGGCATTAAAATTTGATTTTTTTACATCAAGTTTAGTTGATCAGGCATTAATTACATCGTTCAATATTTATAATTTTATGTTTAATGTATTTAATTCGTAACGACTCTTCATTATTTTTATATATAGTTATATTGTTGTTACATGTTTGTTATATTAGTCTAACATTAAAAAAATATCATCACGACTTAGAATCCCTAAATACTTAAATTCTGATTTTGATTTAATACAGACTTATATAATTATCAATAGTATTTCCTAAATTACATAAAGTGAATTACAAGATTAATATAATAAATCGGGTTAAGGACTTGTTTAATGAATAGAAAGTTTTTCCCTTTTGGGTTCTTTCGGGGGTATCTTACCCTCCTCCGTGCCTTATTCAGAGGGCTTTCTAGGAAAAGGTGGTCATTCGATGGCCGTGACCTTCCCCACAAATACCGACCGGACGTTGTCCACCACGACCACTCCAGATCTTCGGATGGGAACCGACCGGACGATGGTCTCAGGTATGTCAATCCGGACATGGACTCGAACCGGACGATGGTCTCAGTTATGTCACCGACCGAAGGATCTGATGGATCGGACTTGGACTCGGATTCCAGTTCTGGATATGACCGACCGAAGGACTCCTCGCGGCCGGTTACGTCCAGTCGATCGGAGGTCTCATCTGACCCCACTAGTTTCGATCGGCCAGGGACCTCTTTTCGGGAACTCGAATTAGCTAAGTCCTCCTCCGATAGTGAGAGTGGTGGAAAGAAGTAAAGGAAGAGGAGGAGAGGTCTCGTTGAGACCCGTGAGTTCTCCCATATAGTAAAGATGTACCAATCGTCGGTGACCCAACTTCAGATAGACACTTTTAGGTATGAGTACTATATCTCTGACGACTACCCCTTGACTGTATCTCCATCCGACCGGTCGGCCTGTTCCGAAGTAGGGCACGATGCCCTACCCATTTATGAGGAGACCATGAAGGCGGGGTCGAGATTCCCCCTTCATGACTACGTCTCCACGGTCATGATGTACACCAGCATGACTCCCTTCATGTTCCTGCCGGACTCCATTCGGCTAATCCTTGGATTTTATGTTGCTGCCCGGGAGCTGGGCATCGAGCCCGGAACGATCAGTCCGGGCCTGTTCTTCAAATTTTTCAATCTTTCCCTCAAATAAGGGTAGTACTTCCTGATCGTCAGATCACATTGTGTCCTTCTAACGGGTCTGAAGGAGAACCATAAGCTATGACATGATAAGTGGTTCTACGTGGGACGTCCCCGGTGGGCCGAGTTCGAGTTCATAACTCGCTGGCGGTTGGGGGTGCCGTTGGAACATCTTCTAGAGAAAAAGCTGGACAAGGAGGAAAGACGTGCAAGGAAGGTTCTGATGGATGCCATCCGGGCGGGTCGAAAGTTTGATTACACTTGAGTTTCGTTCATTGAGCAAATCCTCATCCAAATTCTACTGACTTGGTCTTGACCTTTTTTCTTTGTAGGAATGGCAAGTGCTGAGGAGTTGATGACGCTTCGCAACCAATTTTTGGGCCCCGTTCCGGCCGGTGGTTTCATCATTCCCCCCTCTCCTCAACCGAGCGGTCTTTCTGCTACGAAGAAAAGGAAGAGGACTGCGGCCGGTCGAAATGTTGTAGAGAAGAGGGCACGAACCACTTATTCTTCGACACCGACCGGACAAACAACCGAACTCTAGCCGACCGAGTAGAGGATTGATTGAACCGTCTCGGTTCTGTGCTGAGTCTCGGTACCCCACCAGAGGAGCAATCTGCTCAGTCTCCGAAACGATGGGGGCTTGCTATTCCCGAAGTTGGAGGGTCCATCCCGAGGCTTTGGGGTTTGCTGAGGTATTCAACCTCAAAAGTATTGCTGGAGTCTATCTTTCTCCCTTCGGACAGGGCAACCTTGGATGCCCTGGAACAAGGCAGATGGTGCACATCGCCACGAGGGACCCCTATAGGGTGAGTGCTCTTCTACCTCTCTTTTACCGACTGGGTGACATGTCTTTTTATTTTGTCAAGTTTCCTAACTCCCTTTGTCTTCCAGAGTGCGGTCAGCACTCTCAGTCTAATTTATCATACTGAGAGGATGAGGGAGAACGGGGAGGCTCTGGAAAAGTTGAAGCTGGCCTATGAAGAACTGCAGGCCAAGACAAAGGACTTGGAGCTGAAGAAGGAAGTCGTCGAGCGATCGACCGCCACTTCTGAGGAGGCTATCTCGGCCTTGGCCTAGAAGCTTCGCGAGGAACAAGCTGAGTTGGCCGCCGTTTGGTCAAAATTGGCTGAGATGAGGGAGGCGGAGCTCCAGATTGAACTCAGGGGCTTCAACAAGGGAATTGAAGGAGGGTTCGCCGAGCTGGAAAGATTCTTCCAAGAACTCCACCCTAACACCCTAGCCAAAGACCTTCCCCTCAAGACTCTAAGTTCATACCCTCAGTCGAGGAGAGAAGAGGATGCCGCAGCCGCCGCCCTGGCGTAAGGGTCCCTCCAGTCGGAGGAGGAAGAAGAAGGCGAGGCCTCTGATCCAGATGAAGACTCCTCAGCACTGATCGTCGTGGATGACGACTGGTCGGCTGATGCGGATCAAGCCCTGCCCTTGACGACCAAAGATCCAGGAAGCCTGAGAACCACCTTTGTAACGTTTCTAGGCCGTTAGGGTTCTATCCCTCGATCGTAGTTTATTTCAAACATTAGACCGATGGGTCTTTTATTATGTAATGAATTTAGCCATTTCTCGGCTCTTATCTTCATGCATTTCTTCATCTTTCATACACTGTGTAGCATTTCATGCCTCAACACTTAGAAAGACTTCCAAGGTTTTGGGGATGTCATCCGGTCAGTCAGTTTGACCACTGTCCGAATCCCCTTTTTACCTTATGCCCTTCAATACTTTACAGATTTTGTCAAGAGGAAGAAGGACTTATGAAAGATCTTAGTGTTTCAACACTTAGAAAATTTTCAAGGCTTTGGGGGTGTCATCCGGTCGGTCGGTTTGACCACTGCCTGAATCCCCTTTTTACCTTGTGCCCTTCAATACTTAATAGATTTTGTCAAGAGGAAGAAGGACTTAGGAAAGATCTTAGTGTTTCAACACTTAGAAAAAATTTTCAAGCCTTTAGGGACATCGTCCGGTCGGTCGGTCCAACCGTAATCTGGGTCCCCTTATGACTTTTTGCTCCCCACACTTAATCAAGTGTAGAAGGGTTATGACGTCCGGTCGATCTGTCTGACCAATACCCGGTGTCCGTTTTGCATTACCTCTTCCGAGACTTGGCAAATTTTTCAAAATTGTTTGCAGGTCGCCCTTCGATCAGTCTTTCTGACCATGACTCGTAGGTACCTTGTAGTCTTTTCCCCTAATAATTAGCAATTTCTTTGCCAAGTTCAATGCGACTTCTCATTTTTCTTTGCCAACATTTAGTTGGAATTCAAATCAGAGCCTAGGGCTATCTGCCCCCTGAGGCTAGCAAATAAGGGTTTGCGAAATCGATGAGTTGCTAGTTTGAGACTTATGCTTTTTGCGCAATCTGAAGATCAACCAGTTGTAATTAAGGCTGGTTTGAGAATTACTCAGGGGATTTGCTCTTTTTGGGTACAGCTTATTCGAGTGACTTCTTTCATAAAGACTTGAATAAACGCAGGCATGTATAGGGGAAATCACATTTTAATGAACAAATGAAACTAGTATTTTGTCACTTCAGGACTTATGAGAACCTCTATCACTTCAGGATAGCTAAGGTTCAGACTAGTACATTGTTAGTGAAATCCCTGTCTCATCACTTCAGGGTGAACAGTAACTTAAGTGAAGTAGTACTTGAGATTGTCCATATTGAATGTTCTCGGGAATTGGTTGCCGTTCGGTCGGGAAATCTTGCAGGCTCCATTCGGTGAGACTGAGGTGACTTTGTAGGGTACTTCTCAGTTTTCAACCAGCTTGCCACCAACTTTTTCCAGTTCAAATTTAGCATTTCTTATGACGAAGTCTCCAACCTTCAACTGTCTTGGAATCACCTTGGCATTGAAGTACTTTGAGATCTGTAGTTGGAAGGCTCGCGCTTTGATACACGCCTCCTCCCTCTTCTCTGAAAGGATGTTGAGCCGCCATCCCATAGGTCAAGGAAAATGGGGCTTCCCTTATGGACCTTTTGTGGGTGGTTCGGTAGGACCATAGGATAGAAGGGAGCTCTTCGGCCCACATGCCCTTGGCCGAATCAAGTTTCTTGGCCAAGGCATTTTTGATCTCCTTATTCACAGCTTCAACTTGGCCATTGGTGTGAGGGTGTTTGACGGATGCGAACCTCCGTTCTATCCCAAGTTCTTCACAAAAGTTCAGAAATGTTGAGCTTGTGAATTGCGTCCCATTGTCAGATATGAGAACCTTTGGTACCCCGAACCGACAAACCACTGACTTCCAAATAAAACTCTTGACTGCTTGGTCGGTAAACTTGGGGACCACCTCCGCCTCCACCCACTTTGTTACGAATGTGCAATCCCTCCACTTTTATATAAATTGATGAACAAAACTTAGGAAGAAATTATGTATGTATTAGATGCTTAGGATGTAATAGTTAGTCAAGTAGTTGCAGATTAGGGCCGCAGATGCAGCAGAGTGTAGCTGTAATACCTCGAAATTTTGATATTAAATATACAAAAAATAAATAAATAAATATATAACGCTATTTAAAAATACGAATGATATAACGAATATGTAACGTTAAACATAACGTTATATTGGTGTAACGTATGTGTTTAACAAATACACGTGTTAAATATAACGTACGTGCGACGTTATAACGTAACGTTATAATACACATATTTGTGCTAATAAAATATAATCCCGAAAACATTCAAAACTAACAACGAAACAAATGTCACAAAGTCAGAAATAATTTTGCCTATTTGCGGACATATTTTTCGACACAATAATAGAACGAAATATGGATAAAAATAGACTGATAACAATCAAACGAGGGAGCGAGTTTTAAAATATTCCTTTTCCACCGAATTCCCTTTTTTCCACCAAACTCCTTTTCCACCGAATTCCTGTATACAATCACGCGGTTTGAAAATGTCCACGCACGCCCGACCAGCTCATCAATTCTCTTCATCAAATCTCCATCAGATCCACTTCCTCACCTACCTCTTCCCACTTCTCCTACCTCCCCACTTCCTCTCCTACCTCCCCATCTCCATCTCTACATCACCCTACTACCAGCACCTCAGCCACACTTCCACCATCCTCGCATCATTATCATCATCATTTTCAGATTCAACAACATAGAGCGACGGAGTAGAAGGCTTGACGTGTCAGTTGACGGCGGTCAGCAGTAGCAGGGACAGCAGCAAGCAAAGGATAAGGAACACATCGAGGAAGACGAACATTTGAGGTAATCTAACCCGTACGAGACGTTTACTTTCGTTCCTGAA